>UZAF01016963.1:0-58792 GCA_900617895.1 Haemonchus placei
CCCAACTATATTTTCACCTTAAATCACAAAGACCATTCGCTGGCAGGACTAGGAACTGTTTCAGAAAGCGGAGTAGGAACAGTGCTTCATTACATCCATCAGAACGCCCTTTAAATACAGATCTTTGTCAGTTTACACGCCGGTACCGACGTAACCACGGCCCTCTTAAACTTGCCAACGACCACCCCAAAAAACATAATTTTGCTGTTCTCATAGCAACGTTCCTGCGAAAGATTGCACGTTCGATGTTCAAAGCAGGAACGTTATTGTTTTATATGCTGAGGAGTTGCTGTTCCGTAAAATTTGTTCAGTTATAGGGAACGATGAAGGGTTGGGTGTCACCTTTCGAGTGAGTGGGCAACTTTCCGCATTTTTTGGCCCTGCACTGTCTGTTGAGATCAGAAATAAAGCGGCATTCTTGCAGGAGATAGCAATGGTGATGGAGCTTATGCCTGACAATCCGCCCCACCGGCAACACCGATAAGTCCTGCTTCTTTGCCACCTTTTTGATGGGTCACCCAGAATCACCGGCCTTTCTATCCCTTCCTGGTTTACTTTTGATTGAATCTTCTTCTCTGTCTCTCGTTCAGTAGCCTTCTGTGCGGGTATTATAGAAGTCGCAAGAAATTTCATAATGCCCTTCCGGCTATCGCAAATGATTGCAAGTGATTGCAAATTGCAATGAAGTTGTCTCCGCCATTATAAGATAATATGAGCTTCACTTCAGTAACCATGCAACATACTCGCCCAAGTAATTAACAAAACATACTCGCCCAAGTATTAACAGCGGCTAAAGTGAATAATAAGCGATAAGTTACTTCTACTCTATAATTTTCTGAATTTTGGTCTACATAGTTTTAGTACACCGTGTACGCTACGGCGCTTCAAGAATGATGGGATCAACTGTTCTCAAGTCTGTATGTCACTTAACAACTTTCCCGAAATGAATTCAGTCTCTTTTTTTCCGATGATTTCCTCGTAGAGGATGAAGCATTTTCAAAGTGAAAGAGGTTCATATCGTGACCAATCAGGAAGTATGTGAATATGGAGTTTTCTCGCGATATATACATATCAACTGGGTGCCGATAACATCAAATAATTGATCAATATTCCAGTGGGTATCTAGCAAATTATTTTGCACAGCGGTGGAAATTTCTGCCTTCATCAATCAGTTTGGAAACTTACCACAATGATTGAACTTTTGCGCGTTCCTCTGCCTGCAAACGACGAACGTTCTCTGCTTTTGCTTATTCGTTTTGATTCAGAATTTATTAAGGGTGCACTATATAGCAAGTTGTCTAAAAGATGAGCGATGGAATGGGTGAGAACGTTTATAATATCAATCCTTTATCATATAGTACATACAATAAGGCACACAGGCTTTACGCACATTCATGCATACCCAGTTTTATCCAAGAAGACACTTTCATTCTTTGAGCTACCTGTGAGATCAATTGAACTATTTTTGACAGTTGACTTACAAGAATGGTTAATTTAATGTAACTCTTGATGGATTTGTATAGCAAAGCCATCGCTGTCAAAGGAAACCATTCGAATCAATGATTCTCTTAAGCTCCTGCGTTCATTGCATCATTAGAGACTTGAGATTTTGCTGTAATATCGTGTCCCTTACATCTATAAACACTCGTCGTATATTTTCTGTATCAATGGCAGTTGTATAGTGGTAGAAAAATGGCCGTGCACGATCTTTCCGTGATGTTTCAAACTTGTCGACAAGAAAGAATTGTACATCTCGTACGTTCAGGTGATCTCCTGTGAAGTCGGAAAAATATTGCCGAATATCCGACTTCGGCACTTTCTCTGGAAAAAGTAAAAAATGTTCAAGGTTTTGAAGCCTTTCATTTGACTGTCATAATGACTGTCATTTGCTGCGTGGTTCTCTTTTTTCTGGAGAATTGAGTAAGCTATCTCATTACAGTAGACAGTAGGGGAGTACACTTAATTCTGATTTCTAGATCGATAAAACCTCAGTTCAGGTATTTTCAGAAACTATAAAAAGAGGCTCCGGTGCAACCTGAAAAGGACAGAGTCCGTATGAAGTAAAAAAAGGTAATGACTTTGTCGCATCACGTATTAAAGAGAAGATAGGGCGTTAAGTGAGCTTTAGTGGCTGAAAAAAGTTCCATTGCTCGATTACATCGCACTAATCATCTAAATGGCTCCTAGTGGTTACGGCGAAACGGAAAGAAAGCAAAGATCATAGCGGCATTTACCTTTCAAAAGATCACTCTTATTCATGAAGAGTATAATGGAAACGTTCGAGAAGGCCCTGTTGTTGACGATAGTTTCGAATACTGATCGTGATTCGACAACTCGATTCGTTCGTCGATCTTCGAGAATTACCTTGAATATATGTATATATATACATATATATTCATGTGATTGTCTACAGTTTTTTGATGCCTCTGCTTCAGGAAGGTAGCTATTGTGAAATGGTTGTCCATACGAGAAAAGTACTGGAAAAGACATCCAGTTAAGAAGAGATCACGAGTGTTATTAATGGAATATCATGCTAGTGACCTCCTCACTATCGGAACAAAAAGATCGCGAGATTGAGAAAATCAGGCACCGGAGTAATGCAATCTCTGCCTCACGGAATCGGTTTTTCCAACGATTTCTCAAAGAAAATGTACTTTTTACAATGCAACAGAAGCAGGCAACGGCGTAATTCTTACTTAAATGGGCATTCCGCGAATTGCTAAATAAGTGATGGTTCAAATAAATCGGATAAGACAATCGGACAATCCTAAGAAACCTATGAGACGTTGCCACCCACGATTTCCATAATGATCAGATTATCCTTTCCCTACGAACTCCCACTTTTTACCTTAACAGCGTCTATTAATCAATTCTATTTCTACTCCATGAAGAAAATCACTCTATTAACCAGATCCTGTTAAATTCTTTGAAGTTAGTTCTCATGATTAAGTAAGCATATTGGTGCTATCGAAGTAACAGACTTTCAGGGACAGTTTTCACAAAAATATAATGTTGATATGGGACGGATATGACAATAGATGTGGTAATGAGTACGTGGGATGAGAAGCACTTTCTCGTTTTTCTTCAGCCAATCAGCTTATGTGAATTTGATCTATCACTTTTCTTTTTGATTTTCTGCTACGAGTTTATCGTAGATTTGGGTTTCCATTATTCAAGAAACGTAACGGGAAATCACAACAAATAGTGGGATAAAAATGAATGTTGCTGATGATGATAATTATAATGAGAAGGTTACGGAGAACATGCATTATTCATAGTCCCATTGATAAATATGTACATACATTACACATATCGGCATAAAAATTGTAATTGGTTTTACGCACCTGATCATATTCATTAGAGGCTACCATGAACAGTATACTAGTAATATCAGTGAAACACTGAAACCACTTTTGCCGCTGAGATCGCTGTCCTCCTACATCAATGAACCTAAATGAACGTGTGATCCCGATTCCCAAGTGTTACTTGAAAACAGTAATTATTACAAGAATGAGTATCAAGTTGCTACCACATGGTTTGGTAGGCTGACATCATCGGTACTTGCATCATTATAAAGGACCGAGTGAGGAAAGAATAAGGTTCAGGATGTTGATGCAGGGCAAAGTTCGTCATGGTCCTAGAAAGAACCATCGCCGATACGTTACTTCCCAAAAGAAATGGAAGGTTGCACAAGCAGTATTTTGTTCGGGACTGCAGCGCAGCCTGAGCGATCCAGTTCATTCTGTCAAATATGAGGCACATCTCAAGGGTGGCTATCGCAGCTGGTAGGATGAGAACCCGTCATAAACACCTGCGAGCTCCCGCAATAGACCTGAACGTTGACCTATCTAGGGCAAAGATCGACATTGAACGGGTGTAGTTTCCGATGCTGTTTTTGATCGAAAAAACATGCCAAAAACAACATCGGAAACAATATCCATTTTATGCCGATCCGTATCTTTAGAGGGCTAAGGTCGAGAAATCTGAAAAACAATGTGAATGGAGTGAACAGGGAGGAAGACTGTTTGAGCCTACCACGTTGGCACACACTATCCATGGTAATTAGCAGTTGCAGAAGCCCTCCCATTCCCAATGAGTTCGATTCTGGCGACAGTTCCGTGACGGAATAGATCACATGGCCTCTAGTTAAAGGATTTGCCTGATTGATGACAGGGTTGTTCCGAAGTTCCAAACAGGATCGAACCGTCGTCTCCTTTAAATTCTATCTAATACGACAGCGTGGAATCGTGCGAGCTACCGGTGTGCCAACCAGTACCTGCGAAGCTATGCGGGGAAGCGGTAAAGGGAGATGTGGAAATGAGAAGAGGATTTCTACTCGGATCTCTTAAACAGCCGAGGCTACTTGCCTACTTACCATCTCAGGCAGGAAAAACATGTCGTTGCTTGTTTCTGCCTTCCAAAACTTAACATGCAACCATGTCGATGAAGAATAGCGCGTCCTTTTCAGATAGGATTGAACAGAACATCTGAAGAACTTCTCGCTAATACTCGTCAAGACCATTGCGCAGCACTCCTCGCGTCACTAGCCGGTATGGGAGGCTCCCAATCTACTTCTTCTACAGCAACAAAGTCGTGAAAAATTAGCACTACTGTGTTGCTGTATAAGAAGGGGGATCCAGACGATATCGGTATCGCTCTATCAGCCTATAGTCTGTAATCTGGAAACTTTCACGCGAGTCATTATAAGCAGGATTAGCAAGATACTGGATGAAGGACGGCCCTGCGAGCAAGCAGGATTTCTGAGAGGGTTCAGCACAACTGAGCGCGCACACTGACACAAGACTCAGTGAAGTGTAGCGGGAGTACGGGATGTCATTATCTCTTACACCATCAATTAGAAGAAAGCCTTTGATATCTTCGGGACAAAAGAAGTCACTGAGGCCTTCAGCAACCAGGTTCTTACATAATACGTAAGGATGCTTTATGAACTTTACAACAACTTCCTTCCCAGAATTTCTTTACTTTGTAATGAAGACATTGTAAAGAGAGAGGTTTAGTATTATATCTAGGCCAAGAAGTCAAAATGATGTAGCGCCTAGCTGTGAAACTGAGTAGAATGAAATAAACGGCGTGTGGAGCATTCAATGATACCGAGGGAGTAGTGAAGAAGACAGAAAAAGTGCGGCTCCGTGCTCATATTTTCGGCACGACCTGTTTTGACCTACGCCTCGGGACTTGGACTTTTGGAAGGAGCATCTGCACGCAATCAGCGCCTTTCAATGCGTTTGGGAAGGACGATGTCAGGACTCCCCTGTACATGCCATATTAAAAGAAAATCCGCAGAGCCGAGCTCTGTCAACAAACAAAGAGCAGGAACCTCATTGCCAGGGAATCTAGGATCGGGTAATGCTCGGGAACACGTAATGCGATTTCACTATGTTCATTGGACCAAGGCGGTTTCTAACTCGATCCTTCGAAACAGCAACGAGTACGAAAGCTAGTGCGATGGCTAGGCTTTTCACAAATGCTCTGCCTCCGAGAGAAATGATTCTGTGCCATTTCAGCTCGCGACAGAAATAAACAGAGACATTACTGGCTTTCTCACGAGTAAATTGATGATTAACGGGACGCCATGACACAGGTGACAGCTTTTTAATGCCTAGCTTATCCACTTTCATGAATGATTGCACTTATATCATGGTCTAATTGGGACTTTGCAAAACTAAATGTAGGCGGAACGGACAATATATCCAGTATAACGAAACCTGAATGGAATTTTGTTGATTTCGAAAGTGTGTTCACAGATTCCTCGCGTCGCTTTTCTGCAGTATAATATATCCTTATTCGTCGGTAAGAAGTTTGGCATTGAAATCCGATTAATATGATCGAAAAAGTACTGACAGGAATCACTCTGGAACGATTGATGAAAGTATGATCTATCAATTCATGGAAAAAAATTATGTACAATTTGGAATAAGTTCCGTTTTTCATAAGTTTGTTTGACTGCGGCATCATCCCAGAAGTCTTCGATAATTGAAGAGATATCAACGAAGGTCGTGAAGTCGATTCCTTTGAGAAGATCGGATACGGTAAATCTGAATCAAATGAAACGTATTTTCCAAACGTATTTTAATTACTTAATCACTTGTTTATTTAGAATACACTACAAGAGTGTGCTCCAAAGCAGTCAAGCATAGGTCTGTATAATGTTCCGCGCATAAAATAGCAGATTTATAAGGAATTAAAGTAGAAAAAATAAAGTGCTGGTAATTGTAAAAAGAAATGCAGAGTCACAGGTGCTGTATAAGCAACTATCATACCAGTTATGGTTGCCAACAGTTTCTCAATCTTGTGGAGGTCTTATATTATTTGACTAAAGTATCATCACCCGGTGGGAGTGTACCACCAGCACACAGGAATATTTCAAATAGAAGACGTGATTTGAAATCACGCTAGTAGGAGGGCAATGACCAGCTCTAACACGGAGACACGTCACTGGTCCTAAACTCTGTCCCATCGTGATTCAGACGGGCAGGGAACAGTCTACCAAATGACCAACAGCGTCTGAAATGATTCTATCTAGCAACTTTGCTCTTCTTCAGTACACAAGATGCCTCCTCGTTGTTCACCTTCTCAAGATGCGATTGACTCGAACGTTACCGTGGGAAAAGACGAATCTCAAAAGTGCTCTTTAGTTACACAAGAACACCGATACATGTTCCGTACTACAAAGAAGCCTATGGTCAGAAAGCATGCAGCTTGACGTTGGAAAATGAGATAGGATTTTGAACCCATACCTCATGATTTCAGGAACATTCTTTTCCCTTTCCGGTTTTTCCCATGGTATATTTAACTTGCTTCTTGCATCCAAGAGAACTCTCATAGCAGAGATGACGTTCTGAAATATTTGCATACATATAAGTTCCAACTCACTTACATTCAGCAAAGACTTTGACATAAGTTTGACATTTTCCTTATGGGCTAATCCGCACGATTCCCTATTTGCCCGATGATGATTTCCTTGAAGACACAGTTCGCGATAAAAAGGGTTTCTGAGATTCTCCTGGGGATAAACCCGTGATCCCCAAAAACAGCAATAAGGGACGGTGTCGGATCGGAGAACGGTCTCGACAGGGCCATAAAGGCCACAAAACCGGTTTAGGCGACGTACACACCCAAGGAGGACGAGTTCTCGCGGCATTTCCGGTCCTGTAGAGGCTGTACCATTCGCACTGGGACGCACACATTGCGCGATTGCTTTAGCCAGCTGCGCGCATTGGCCTACGCATTACAACTCGTCAAAATACCCCTTCCATGCGGGTTTTATCGTTACATTCCTGAACCCCTGATTTTACCCTTTTCTAGAGCCTTAACTTTCTCTAAATAGGCTGATTTCGTGTTTTCTCCGCAACTTTTGCACTTTTCTGAACCACTACTTACATTAATTATCTGAAACCAGATGCTCCAAAGTTATATTAAACGGTGGCTTTATCGAGAAATTCACCTTAGTACTGTTGACCTTTCTAAGTTAAAATGCAATCACGAGGATGTCTATTGTTCAGGTAGTCAGTCAGGAAAGTTGACCTTGTTTGAATTCTGAATCGAAGAGCTGGTGCTAGAGACCGACCTGATAAATCTGCTGACGATATGCTCGAACCTCATCTGCAGTAAATTCTCCAGCTCCATGTATGATGTTCATTTGTTTGATGAAAGTGGATTTTCCAGATTCACCGGAACCTAACAGAAGTATTTTCACCTGGAAATGTAAATCAGATTCAGATTCTAAGATTCTGAACATAGTATATTTCGGAGTGATTAGGGAACTGAATTTTCAACTTTGCCAAGAACGGTTCTAAACTGTTCACAAAAAGGTTGACGGGAAATTTAGAAGAATGCTATGCGGGTAAAAGTGAATCAGAATATTGAGTTGAGGATGCTGTGAATTGCTTATGGTCTTCATCATCATTCTCAGCTAAATATCCCACTACATGTGAAGAGTACGGGTGTAGTCGCCTCAAATTTTCGTGATGTCCATGCTATGGTTTTAATTTCAATTAACTTCAGCATTGTAGTCAACGCAGGGTACCATTGTCGTGCACTAGTTTCACGGTCAAATGTACTGACTGAAAGAGCATAGCATCCAGGGGAATCGGGACTGGGCGGGAAAAGGGACTCTGATTTATGAATAGTATTGTATTTCCTGTGGAAGTAGCAAAACCAGTTTACACGTAATCGCTATAAAGGTAGGCCAGGAAAAAAGAAAAAACACCTCATATTGGTGCAAATCACCTGCCGTCGAAGAACTTTTCTTTCATTGTGAAGTTGGCGCTCTATTGCTTTCGTTTGTTCATCTTGCCGTCTTGAACAGCAAAATATCATTCTCAAGATCCTGAAAAAGGAATGCAACTCCAACAACACAAAACTTGTTTTCTTTGCGAAGAATGTGAAAAACTCGACAGACACTAGGCGTTTAACACTGGGGTCTATGGTTAATGCTCAGTGGGGTTGACTGGTAGAATGAGTAGGATGGTACAACCCTTGAGCTTTTCACCATTATCCATTACCCGATGTCAAGCAGACACTTCAAGCAACCAAGGCCGACAGAGCTCTTCTCTTCATAACCACATACCTACTGCAAACAATTAACGAAGTTCTGGTTCATTCAGATAGATGGCAAATTGGTTTGTTGTAATGCTCTGACGTTCTCCCACAAAATGTCATAAAGAAAGTTACGAGAAAAAGTTGACTCAGTAGACCTGTGGGGGGTGGGGGTGTTCCAAAATGGATATAAGAAGGCATTCGACGGTAACAGCGAACCTCTTCGTTGTTTAAAAATCAAGGGAAAGGAACTAGATAAACTTAATTCCTCGAGAGCACACCTCAGTAGTTCGAAAGTGTGTTGAGTTTACAGAGCTTGTTTTTCTAGTATATATTTATATGGTATACATTCTTAACAGTAGGAATGAAGTGAACGCAAATGGTGAATCATTAGATCAGCTCTTCATGACCTAGCAAACTATTCAACAAATATGTACATAGCCAAGTAAGCATTGTACTGAATCAACAAATACTCATACGAAAGCCTAATTATAAGAAGTGAAATCTTTAGGCAGTTCTATTTTCAAAAGTGTGTAGATAAAACATGGAAAACATGTAGACGTTAGTTCAAAAACCAGTTCCCCAGTTAGTTTTATTTCGCTACTCGTCGTTTTTTTTTGTAGGTAAAATGTGGTTGATACCCAGCTCGTGTGTAGGATGCGCGCACTCTCGCTTGCACTCATCTGCGCTCATCATGTCCAGCACGCTTTGATGGTTTGATTAGCATGTCGAAGCCTGTGCATTTCCAAGAGAAAAGAACATTTTCAGAAATCACCCCCATGACTACTTTTGCAGCTCTCATAAAGGAGAAGCACCTCGAATTGGAAGAGACGATATGGTGCTGCTCGTTCATGCAGATTTTTGAGCCCGAAAAACACTTTATAATATTTTTTGACGAGCTCCTCACTGAGGGGCTGAAATAATAGCGACACCTCAACTTCTTGACTTTGTTTCATAAAAACGAATTCTCCGAATTCACCGGAGTCTGAGCATCGTAACAGAGCCGAGGGACAGGAGTATGGGTTAAGCTTACATCTCGTAATATCCTTAGAGGCACTTGTATTTTTTCCAACTGGAAAAAAAAGAAATACTCGATGCCACCAATCTCGGGGCTCATACTAGTCAGGAATTTTACATTACTGTTGCTGTGTGTCCAGCATTTTTTTTGTTGTGCAATGTAACAGAATAGTTTGGAGGTTTATAATAGATTCCCATGTAATCGCAGGTGATTACGGAAAGAATAGGAAGGCGATCTGTAGTTTCAATGCATGGAAGATTGCAGGCGTGTATCAAAGAGTGATTATGCAAGCTAGAAAGATCTAATACGACTGACCGAGTCGAGAAGGCATCATCCGTTGCATGCCATTTTCGAGCCTGGAGAAGTACTGTTCCTTGGGACATACGACAGTAAGGCGTTGGGGTTGAAGGTACCCTCGACATTACGCAGGCCATAAACACCAATTCGGGCAAAAACTTGGCAACCCGAATGGGGCGTTTGCGATTGAGAAAATGTGGTCAACCCCAGCTCTAACAACCTTGTTTGCGCATTAAGCTACAGAGAAAGAGCTGGAAGTATTTTACACGAACCTCAGCCTCAGACGATTCGCGAAGGACTACATTTCAGGACTCACGAAACGGAATGGAATGAGCGCGGTGGAAGATTGCATATGATGAAACCCGAACATCCAAAAGCGTCCACTAGTTATATTCAAAGCCCTGGTAAGGGTCTCCATGCTGTACCTGTCGGAATGCAAATCCTTGCTTGTTTTTCTACTTCGCGAAAGACAAGCGAGACTGTGTTGCTGATCATGGCAGCTATCGCCCATTTTGCCTGCTGTCTTTAACAAATGGATCCTTCACACGAGCCATTCTTGATAGGATTAGCAGAATACCACATGAAGAACGGCTATGCGATCGAGCACGGTTTCGAGAGGAATTATTACAACGTCCATGCTGTCATAAGTCTTATTGAAGCATTGCGAAAATACAGGATGCCATTGTTTCCTAAGTTTATCGATTTAATTAAGGCCTATGATAGATTAGAGACAGAAGCAGTCATCGAAGCCTTCGAGTGACCAGGATATTCCTAATAAATATGTACATTAGGATGCTTCATGAGCTCTGCAACAACTTCATGACCAGCATTTCTTTACTCTGCAATAAAGTCATTGCCATCGTGTAGAGAGGGGTTCTTTCCTATATCTAAGTTGAGAAGTCAAAATGATGAACGATCTAACTGTGAAACTGAGTAGAATGAAACCTGGGGTGTGTGGGGAGCATTCAAGGATACCGAAGGAGTAGTGAAGAAGACAGAAAAAGTGCCGCTCCGTGCTAATATTTTCGGCACGTCCTGGTGACGTACACCTCGGAGACTTGAACTATGTTTACGGAAGGAGCATGGACACGTAGTCAGCGCCATTCAACGCGTTATGGGAAGGACGGTCAGAATTCCCCTATCATGGTAATGCAAAACTGAATCCGTAAATCCAAGCTTCGTCAACGGTTGAGGTTAGCGACTGAGCCCCGTGGACGGCAAGCAAACACACCAGTATAGCTTGCTCTGAACGAAAAAAATACCTCGTCTACCTCGAGCGGGGACGATCCATTGGACTACCCTGGCTCATGGCAGGAAAGAATCGAAACGTTATAGCTCCTGCTCGAGAAAATCGATGATCAACGGGGCGATCAACAGGTGGTACAATTTTGTCTGTCCGTCTAACTAAGGTATTAACACTTCAAATGATGAGATTAATTTCTTTATACTTATCCTACTGGTACAGCGACTTTTCTAGTACAGTACAACCTGATCAGTCAACCGAAATCTTGACTGTCACCATAAGAAAGTGACCGATGGGACGTGGGATTCCGGCGAACAAAACTGAACTCAAATTCCGTCACCCTTAAGTAGAAGAGTCCAGTTATACAAGAGAAGACAATGTGCGTGTGTGTATTTTTTTGTGTGTATGGGTGTGTATGTATGTGTGTCTATATGTGCATGTGTATGTGTATGTACTTTTATATGTATATGCACGTATGTGTACATGTATGTATGGGTGTGTATGTGTACACGTATGTACGGGTATGTATGTGTGTATGTGTATAGGTGTGTATGTATGTGGATGTGACTTTGTGCACATGTGTATGTGTTTGTGTGTATGTTGGTATGTGTCTGTATGCATGTGTGTGTCTGTGTGTATATTTATCTATGTGTGTATGTTTATATGTATTTCTATGCGATTGTATGTGTGTATGAGTGTGTATTTGTATATATTTGTGTATGAGTGCGCGTGTTTGTATGTGTCTGTATTAGAAAAGCTTTTATACCAGTGAGTGGAAGGAAAATAGCGACCTACAAGATATCACCATTTATCCATCTATAAAATAGTCAAAGAATAAATGGGAGATGGTGTAGTGACAAGCGGCGCACTATCACACACGTATGGTCACGGGTCCGTAACCCGGATCGATATCGGCTTAGGCCAACCAAGCCTTCCACCCCCGATCAATCGGTCAATCAATCGGTACCAGACTCGCTTGGGAGGATGAACGCACTGACGTGATTTGGCTGGCTACCGCAGCTATCGAATAACGCGACATTGTAGCTATCCTACTTTATTTAATCCGCAAAATGTAGCTACTGGTGCTTTTTCGTCTGTGTGCCGGAGTGTGTGTATGAATGAAAATCAGAAGTTCTGTCCCCCTCAAACTAGAGCTTTCAAATTTGGAAAGGATGCAGGCGGCACGGTGAGCCACTGATGGTTGCTGACACAAACCCATAAAAAATGATAGGGGATGATAAGGAGCTTCAAAAGGCAAGAGCATCACGTCGAATTTGGATCAGCGATGACGGATGACAGAATGTGATATTAATGCGATGAAAGTTAATAAACAGCCTGAAAAAGCAGAAGCTTTTTAGTCTCATACAAATCTGCGATGTAGCCTTTGCACGCTTCAGTCTGTTTTCAACGATAAGACGCGATTGTAGGGTTGGCCGAGAAAAAATACTCTACAATCAAGTTCTGTTGTTTAACATAATTGAGCAACATAGTCGACCGATTCCTCGAAAGCAGTGATGTTGTCGACTGATGATAGCACCACTATCAGGAGTCGCAATACATGACCCTTCTTATCTTTGTGGATATGGACCATTAATGGAGAAGGGGGGAGGGATCATGAGAGTTGGCGCAAGTGTAGTTGCAACTCGTATTGGAATCAGGAGAAACGTGACTCCTCAATGAATAGCAAATCTTGTCACTAGTGATTGCAATCTTATAAATGAGGCACGTTTTAACCTCTCTGTTTGGTATTGTGTTTCATGAGCTTATCACTACTTATTACGGATGAATCGCTGCTTCAGGAGATCCAACATAGGGAGTCAAGATCACGAGCGCCATCCGAGACTTACAATCATGACCATAAAGGTCATTATGTATTAAATGCTAGTGGCTATCTGTTCGTCTCAAGCCTTACGTTTCGTGCGGAAACTAGTGTACAAGTTTGATTCCTATCATCTCTCATTTAGAAGTTCCATAATTAGTAACGTTGTTAAAGATGTACGTGAAGAAATATGAATGTTCTATGTAAACAAAACATCCTGAACTTTTCACAAAAGAGAAGGACGGCGTAAGCGGGGTTGTCCATCTGGTGTATACATAGATGGTTATAAGAAAGATCATGGCTAAAGATTCGTGATAGTTGTGTTATGAACAGCTGACAGCATTTAGCAAGTGATCAGGTTGCTCAGTTGTAGGGATGTATCTGCGTAAATGTACCCAGTAAGAGAGGAAGCATCCTTACTGGATGACTAAGATCACAGGCAAAAGATTGGGAGTCCGAACAATAAGTGTTAACTTTTTCGCTTTTTGAACACCGACTGCGCTGCTCTTTCTATGTGAAGCTTCTCTACTCTAGGCCCTTGTGTCGAGTTTCTGGTGCTCGCCCAGTTCTGAGCGCTCGACCCAGAAAACTATGCGATCGGAAGAGTAGAGTTTGTTCCGGAAAGAACAGTCGGGAAGCATACCAACTTTGTCACAAGAAGAAAGGGGCGTAGATGCGGTCGCGTATCCCCTAATTGCGCGCAGTCGCGCGCTATGAAGGGAAAGGTTTGGATTCCTAGTGGAAGGATAAGGTAGCCGCCGCGGGACCACAGCCTCTCGAAGTGGAAGTTCGGGGGGAATTACCACCAATCAAAAGAAGGAGAGCTCGGTGTTGGCTGGGCGAGTCGACCGAGTCGAGACAATAACGAATTCCTTACTAAGTACATGAAATTCGAGAAAAGCATAGGACAAACAACAGCAAAAAAATGAATCTGTTTCAGAAGTGCACAAGCGAAACTTTAGGGTAATTGTCATAGTCACGATGGATTTCGTCATTCCGACAGGATGAAGACCTTCAACACGATAGTCAATTGACTGTAAAAAAACAGTAGGACTGTAGAGTAGTGGTGGAATGTAACAAAAATACCAACGGTGTATCAAAACGTAGAAAACCATTCATAGCCATAAGTACAAATATTTAAAAAAGGCTTATGGCAATATGCTTACATCACATTTTCTGATTCTGTTAGGCTCAGATTTAGTGTCGAAATTTCTTGAAGTGCATGTCTAAATAAAAAAAGGAGCGAATCAACCACCTATAAAAGAGAAGCAAGAGAAGTGTCAAAATGGAACGGAACGCAAAACAAAGGTGGTTTAGGGATGTGCGAAGTATGAGACGGGAGAGATCAGTGAATCGTTTCAACGAATTAAAAACATTCATTCAGTCTCCATGAATTCTGATTGAACTCGAAAAGGACTTCAGGTTTGCTAGGTCAAACTTAACAGGAGGTCTGCGATGCTGACGATTACTCACGTAATATACTGCATTGACAGCGTTAGGTCAGGTCAGGATGAACGACGTTTCGCTGTGATAGGCGCCTTGAAAAGAATTGGTCCTTCGATGGGGATCACTCTTTCTGATTGAAGATTTTAACGGATCTGGCTTAAAAATTAATATATAGTAAAGTAGTGAAAATAGAAGAGCGATTAAGGAAAGTCGAAGACATGATGTGCTCAAATAATGGGTCCCTCTTCGTTAGTTCTTCATTTCTTGAACTTGCCCCCGTCGTTCTCTAAGTTGCATAAGTGCTCCCTTGGTTAGCAGCACCCTAGTAGTCGCATTGAGAAGGTATAAGAGATTACCAGCCAGGAAAAATCTTGCACGTATAAAATCTTATATTTACAACGCCAAGTTGTGATTCATTTAAAATGAGCAATTGATCTGACCCGAAGCCCAGCTAAGAAGCGAAGAGAGAAACCAAGTGCGAAATGAACGGCTTGGATTTGACATCGTTTATTAGTTAGGTAAAATACGCTTTCATTCATAGAAAAGCTGCTTCTACGAATTCTATTTTGAGCGGGCTCAGCAACACCAGAGCCAGTGAGAACGCAACCCGTTCATTAGTCGAAAGGTAGGCAGCAATTTAATTGCTTACTATGAAGAAGGTAAACAACCCTGATCAATAGAGGTATAAAAGGATCCCTACTCCAGGTTGACCCGTCCTTTTTTAGACTTTCAATAACATTCGAAAAAACTGCCAGAATTTCATGTTTTCAGTTTAGTTTCGGAAGAGCGTGGAAGAAGTATGGTTTGTATCTTGTTTGCCATCTACATGAGCGTCCGAAACTCGCATGGTAAATGTGAAAAAAGCTCAATTCGAGTGAGAGACAGGAATCAGTTATGGGGAATACTCCACAGTGCCTATCATCCTCACGATTTTACCAGGAAATATTGGGAAGCAGGCTGACATGAGCCGAGAGAAAAGCAGGCGCATGCATTCCCGGCGTTGACCGAGTCGTCGTCGCCACTGTCACCAATCCATCCGTACGCGGTTGGTTGTGAAGGGCGCGCAGCAGTGAAAATATCTTGTTTGGCGCACCAGCACCGTGCACGAGAACTAGAAAATCAGCCACAACGATGTGTTGACATTGACCGATCAATAGCTATGAACGACACTTATAATCCACCTTTCCACGCGGCGAAACGGTAAGGATCGCTGGAACAAGGCGATGGCTCCATGACGATGAATCGTATTCGTCTGTAGGAACTGTACCTCCGAATTGTCATGGATTTTTCATATTTGTCATGTACTTTCCATAATGTCCTATCTTTTTCTGACCGTTGCTATTGTCTATGCGAAACAAACATGTGGATACAAGGTGGTCAAGTGAGTAATTAGTAGTGACGAAAAAATGGCTGAAGTTGGCTCCCTCTTTCAAACCGTCAAATAAGGAAAGAATAAAGATTAACGGGAGCAACCGGGAGTCTTTCAAATAAAAACTGAATAGCTACTTGGTTCATGGCGGTGAACCGAAATGTAAAAGCTTAAACGTTGAACGAACCATTTCCATATGCTCAGAAATAGACGTTTAATGTAGGTAGTGAGCATGGAAGTGTGCGAGACTGCTCTTCGCTGCAGTCGACACTCGCAGGCAAACACTTATCACGCCTCTCATCACGATATCTCTAGATTTCTTCTGTGCATACAGGAATACATAGATACATTGCAGTCACTCTGTAAACTAATTATCATGTTGCATACTGAAATAATGCACGGATAAAAGTTGATCTCGCACATTTTACTTTGAGGTGACCGTTAGAATGTTTTTCTCAGAAATTTCCTACAACGTTTAGGTTTCAGTGAATCCACCAGTTCCATACGCGCAATTGTTGGTGTTGTTGGAATGTAGGCGATCTTGAAAAATTCCGAGAGTATTTAAAAGGTGACTGAATGTGCCCATTATGGAATGTCTAGCGGAGTTTCCCCTTCAAAAATAGAGATTACTCCTATATTTGCCTGTACGTGGCACTCGGACGAATTAACAATAGAGGCTATCATTTCGGAACATCTGTCCTGTTGTTTGATTCCAGTACTGGTTAATGGAACGAACTGCCTTGGAGAACACATTTGTCTCTGGACTTAATGATAACTAGACGACTCTGAAACGAACCATCAATTCACTATGATTGCATTCACGGTAGAGAGGGCGCTGAATTTTAATATTCCCATTGCAAACTTTCTATTCGTTCAGAAAGACCCATCTCTCTGAACAGTCCAGTGTCAGCATAGCACATTCCTACGAATCGACAGATCGTACGACAGTAACCAAGTGAAAAAGGCTGAGTCGGCTCCACATTAATGTCGAACCAGCGGTCATAGGAGTTCTTTGTTTTTCGCTTCCCAAGAATCAGATCATTTTGCCAAGGTGACTTCCTCACAGAGAGTTTACACTCCTCTATAGCCCTCGAGTTATTTAATCACGGCACAAGATTCTTCAATCCGAATATTCTTCCACCACTCACTTGATCTGAATCGGCAGCCCTGAATCACGTCGATAAAGAAGTGCATAAAAATCAATTATGGTAACCTTGAAATGCCCTAACATCATGCTGTACAGCCCCAACATAGAAATAAAATTTGGAGCCAAGAACTTCACACTCGACTGATACCCAACTTCATGCAACTCTATTTCGAGGAGGTGCTACCTGAGCAGAAGATAGATGACCAACAAGTAGGTAACAACATAGAAACACGACATAGAAATGTAGATATTTTTAGAGATGCTTGCATTTCTTCACTGTAGCAATACCTTTACCAAAAAACGGCTTTCGGACTACACATCGTTTCTGATTAATGGTGCGAACTCAGTCTTAAGTTTCTATTATATTTGCAATGGTTGGCTTAATAGTTTTGAAACCATACCCCAAAAGTGATACTCCTCCTACACGTTTGGATTAAGGGTCTTNCTTCGGGTCGGAACCCTTCCCCTCAATGAACCCTTTCCCACCTTGAGAATGGTCAGTTGCTGCTAGGCCCGTCTACGGCTGACTATAGATGACTGTCCAACGTCAGGCTATGTTAAGGTTGGAATGTCCTGCTGACGCTTATCATTACTCTTTCCCTTTCCTTCGTGACCTAACGATTGGTCAGTAGCAGCCCTATATGGAGTGGTACAAATCGGTAACGGTCAAAATCGGTTGCCGTACTGATCGCTACCTTTACAACAATATTCCTACCACATCCTAACTTACTTGGAGTTGGAACATTGTACGACTAAAGGGAACGAAGCTGTGATTAATCGGTTAATTAGACAACAGAACGATATAGCAACTCGGTGTATTGACCAATAATCCCACAGCGTAATTCCTAACACCATTGAATGATCTATGTCTGAAGGGAGCGAAGCATGTCGCTTTGAATTATCTCAAAAGCTTTTATATGGAGTTGTCGATTCTAGGTTCTCTCCTTAACCCCTCTCACGTTACTGTAATTCATTCCTGCCACTTGCCATTAGTGCTCACTTCCTGCCGCCGGTACTTCTACCAAGTTTAAACGCTGTAGATCTATAGGAACAGGATGTCTGGATTCTTGCCAAGCACACAGACACCCACTGATACACACATCAACGCACACACACCCAGACGATCAATGGTAAACACAATGACACCTTCATGATGTGTACATGTAAAAGTATAATTAGTATATATGCGTAAAAACTCAGTTCTGTACTTACTTTTCTTACCGTATTTTCTTAATCCTCTTCTCAATTCAGAAGCCCTCTGATTTGCTATGGACATGGGAGTCACCTGGTGGGCAATTCCATTATGAAATGATGGAAGTTTTGCCTGACTGATGTCGCTTTTGTTCCGAACTCCTTCTAGGGACCATACCATAGTCTTTCGCCGGGCACGTCATGCGACATAGTGACGACCATTGGACTAGGGCGCTCACGGACTGGATTCCTCGGAATGTCAAACGAACACCAGGACTTCTTCACGGGAACTCTGAACGAAAGGAGTGTTTCGCTCCGTGTCCCTCGATCGAAAACAATCCACTGGACCACTTTGACTCGCAACAGGGAAGAATGAAGGCGTTACTGGCAGCCGCCCGTCTAAGTCTATGATCAATGGAAAGACAGGGGATACAGGTGAGGTGGTTAATTTATTTGCACAAGATATGTTAGTAAACACTAATTAGTCGTGGAACACGTATATGAATATTTCATCACTGTCGTGAACATGTTTCAGGGCTTTCAAAATTAGACAATTCTCACATCAAACCCTCCTAAGTGATGTAATATGAGAAGAAAACCTTCAATGTCCAAAGCGCCGGCCACAAGCTGTAGCCTTTTCCTGAGCGGTTTCGAACCGGCACCCGTACACTTATCCGTTTTGCTTATTCGTTGCCCCTCCTAGATTCTATTATATAATCACTCGTTTGCTTCCAACGATGTAATTATTACAACTGTAAACTGAAGAAAGACCTAGGGGGTTCCACTATTTCGAAAAATGACAACAGTATCTGGAAAGAGTGAGTGCGGTTCAGAATTTCTTCTATGGGTTTACATTCTGAGTACACACACTCCTTTGCATTCTCATTGAAAATTTATAAAGGAACATTATTTACGGGTGGTATGCATCTACTACACTGCGATGAGGTCCACAGCTCTACTAGACTTGGCTCCAAAATACACTAACAGAGCATCAAGGTGTAATGCTGAAAGCGGAGCTCTCATCTGTTGCCGGCGGGTTTTTTGGTGAGCATATAGGTAAAGTGCAACACCCCTGGCTGATATTATGAGGAAAACAAGACTGTCGCTCTAGTGACCAGCTCCACCCTCAAACACCTCGTTGCCGTGGTAACTACGTCAACTTTGTTAGCTCAATCGCAACTACAATTGTCATTCATCTGTACTGATCCTAACATTATTTCTTTTCCTAATGAGTTATCACTGAAAAAAAGCTTTTGATTGGTATTAATAACTTCTACCTATGCACTCAATTGCGACTAATCCCTGACAAGTCAATTCATGGTTCGAACGTACGCGTACAATCCGTCAACGCAAGGCTCGTTCTTTGATCCGGTGTTCACAAATTCTTCTACCTCATCACCTCCCTCGCAGCCTCCCCAACGAGCCCTTAAGGAAGCGAAAAGGCCAGGAAATGAAATCGGATCAGTTCATCAGCAAGCTGCCCCTATAGATCGATGTCTGTGCAGCTTTGGACCAACTCAGTACAGTAATGCCCCATTTCATTCTCCCTATATAGATCCCATTGGATCTATAGTAGGCCTACGGGTGCTATACCTCGATGGAAAACTGTGCTATGTACCAGTGGAACCACAACTCAACTATATGATCAATCAACAGTTTGGGGTGAGTGCTCAACTATTCGGCATTCTTGGTTCCACTTTCTTCTCGCTATATCTTAATTGAGATAATCATTGCACTACTGGCGCAATGTTGGTTGGATTGATGATCTCGGTTTGAGTTGTGTTGCAGTGCACTATAGGATTTTAAATACATACACAGTGTTAAAAGCATAGTTCACGATAAAAATGATTTCTGGGATTTCCCTATAGTATGAATTCGGGTCTCCCTCTTATACCATACTTGTCGTTATAATTGTGGAAAAGGATACGTTCTGGATAGGGCACAACAAGGAACCTGAGATTGTATAGTTGAATGCCACACCCCCGGTGGACGAGTTTCAACGGCTTTGTAGGGGCTGCACTATTCACAAGGAACCAATTAGGAAGTCTAAACAACTTGTCATGGCCCATAGCGACAGCTAAAGGCAATTCTGGGCAGTTATGGTTTGATGCAGTCAGCTCTTTGCACGATCAGAGCAAGTCAAATCTCGTCCAAAAACCCTTACATGGCATTCCTGTCGCGGTGATCTCGTACAAGCTCCACTTCACCAATTGCGAAGGGCTTGGAGTAGGCAGATTTTCTAGCTTTCTTCGCCACCGGTGTATTCCTCTACATCAAAACTTCCGCTTTTAAACCTAAAAAGGGTACCTCAAAAGTATAGTGAGCTATGCCTTTGAATAATGTTCGCAAGGAGTTTACGTAATTCCTCGTTCCTATCCTGCTGTAAAAGCCATGAATCGCTCACACACGAGTTCCAGCAAATCTCAAAGAATGATGAAGTAGTTAATGTATGTATATCGGCTCGAAGAAATCAGTTCAATCTGAATAACCTTGCTCAACAATTCCTCGAATCGCAACATCTTTCTCGTCTCTCTATCCACAAACCCTACCCATGTGTGAGTGGTAAGTTAGGCTGTAAATTCTGTGCTGGAATTGTCGCTCGGATAAAGTCAATACTCTGAATCCTTGACACGTATAGGTGAAAAATCAAAAAAACTCGTTCATCATTTTCACACGAACCCCTTCCTTGGATCCTTAAAATCTTTTCTCTTAGAAAGCATGGTTAGAGCTCCACTAGTCTAAAGATGCAGTTTGAATGGATTTCTCCTACCTTTATTGGGCTGGTCCGTGAAACCGTTGGTGCAGAATTTGTTCATTGGTAGCGAGAAAAAATAAGAAAACCAGCGAAATCTGCGAAATCCACGCCTTTTTGTGAGCTATTCATTTCTAGTGGGCGAGTTAACGCTGACGGAGTGAGTGTTTGGGTGAAGATTCTATCGTGCAGAACGTCGTATGTTAGTTTTTAGCATGTACCAGCTGATTGCGATAACAACAAAAGCGCTACGATTTGAGTATTATGTATCAGCATTTTCAAGGCCGCCAACACGCTCCTTTTTAAAGCTCAGAGTAAACCATCAAGTCCGGCTTTCAAGCCATCCTTTCTAGAGCTATCTGGACTGCTTTCTAAAAGAGCAATGCCCCATATTGCTTTCTTCTTGTTAGAAGCCATCGATTCTTACCAACAAGTCAAAGATCACTCTCATCGGGAGCTTACCGTACTCGAGGAAGGACCGCCATAGTGCATCGCTGTGGATTCTGCCGCAGTAGAAGCAGCGCCCGTTGTACTTCTGGCTAACCAATTCTTTTCCTAGATTTGGAACTCATTTGATACTATGTTCTTTCGTCAAATTCATGACCCTTCGGCACACTGAATGAAAGGAGAATGACCTTTCATGGCAGAATCAGTGTGTGTGTTGTTCTAGCACAAAGCAAGTTGGGAGCTTTTGAAGACTGCGTGGCATCAAATTTGTTATTGGGAGAATATGCCATTACCACTAAAGTTTTCAATTACATATGCCATTGCATCAAATTAATTTCTTTATGTATTCTGTATGACACATTTAGAATGGCTTTTGTGTGCATTGTGCGCGGAGAAATGGGTTCTTTCCTGCTATCAATAATGGTCAGCTCAGCAACTACAATGGGGCAGTGAACCCTTCTGATCCTTTCAACAACAGCGGCTACCGAGTAAGACGTACTCAGTATTATCATGGTGAAGATGATTACCAAAATTTATAAGAATATAACGACGAGTTGTTGGTTCTCAATGCTGAAAGGGGAGGTACTTGAGCTGGAACGATTACGTGGCATCCAAGAAACATTTCCGTCTTAGATACCTCTCAGCAACCGCCAGTTTCAGGAGAAATACGCCGTCGAAAACCGCCCAATGCTCAATTCGACGGCTGCTTCAGCAGTGCAAAACTCACAACAAATGCGGCAGGACGTAGGTTACCGCTTTAATATTGTTCCGTAAAAAATGGTCTTATAATCCGTAGTTCGAGTTGAATGAGGCCTTGATCGCTGGTCTATGTTTATCGTATGGTCTGAGTTATAAACACACGAGCGAGGTATTTGAAAAATGAAAATAAAAGCAATATATTGATAAAATGCTCGGTGTTGATCGATTTCTGTGGACCATAAAACTGATTTCCAAAAAAAATTTGTTCAAATTGATTTTTTTAAATAAATTTAGGATTTACGATTATAGCGGCGAAATCAGTTAGCACTGTAGCCCAAATTCAATTCGAGCACTTCCAATCACGTTTACTCTCTCCAGAAGCGGATACCTAAAGAAAGATTGAATGAAGAACCGGCTTACTTTTTTCCAATTCGTATTTCTTTATAGTTTAGCAGTATATCGACCCCTCAGATACTCTTTGTATGTTGTCTATGTAGCCTGCTTGTTTGCATGATTTTTCGCCTGTCAATAATCCACTACTGTCTCTCGTATTTCTTGTTTCCTGCCACTTAACCAGTCGTAGTTCCTTACATCAATTCTCTTCTGATCTGCTCAAAATTTCACTTTCACGGCTTTTTTTATCAGCTCTTCGTTTCCCTACAGAATGAGGTGAAATTATAAGAGCACCTTCTCTAAAACCACAATCAAATAAGCGCGTTCTGACCGGGATTCTACTGAAATTTGATTAACACATCCGTAACGTCATGCCGGCCAAGTTTCGTGATTGTTGGCTCACTGCAAAGCCATAATTAACATATTCACACCGCCCGTTAGTGGTCGAGGTGCACAGCGATGAATGACTAACAATAAGGTCAATTCGCTGGTTCAGCTAGAGGAATGATCAGGCAGACCATCCACAGGACCCGAACATTTCGCAAGATCAGAATCGTCGAATATCAGGAACACCCCTTCTGTGATCGAGAATAAATCGGCTTGCCATTTTCAAAAAGCGGCTATTCTTTTGGGTGAGACCAGTGAGCACGGCTGGAAAGGAGAGCAACCTCCGCAATTCGCTTGGACGCGCTCTGAAGGAGACTTCAGTAAGCTGGTCCTCGACAAGAAGTTTTTCACTGTCTAATCCGCCTATGATCGACGAAACTATCGTGCGTTTTGGGGAAACTTTACAAGCCGTTACGATAGACAGAGGCCGTAAATCAAGCGGCTCCTCTGACTCAGATAATAGTTTAGGCAACTCTCATATTGGGAATTACTTGGACATATCAGCAGTACATGTATTGTATCCACCCTCAAGGCCAAAATTGCTCAGCAGTGATGTCGAGTCATCTACGTGCCTTTTTCGCTGGTGAGAACTGGCCTACTGACTTTTGTTTCAAATCTGTGGAGCGTGCCGTATCTGCTTATCTGGAGGAGTAGACCTGGGCTATTTTCCATTCCAGCATGATATCACTTGAGATCGCCCTTTGTCGGGGATGAGAAGAATCGCCTGGAGATTTCTTTATATGTGTTCACTTTGTTTGAGCCACTATTTCCAAATAACATTTCGGTAATACTGTGTATTTCTTCTTTCAATGCACAATGAATTCGGCCTGTCTGATTTTCAAACTGCAGCTTTTTGTGGAAACCCATTCTCTTTCAAAATTCTCTCCTCCCTTACTGATGCTCTAATGCCTATTTTCTCTAAATTACCAGATATACAAGTTTTTCTCATTTTTTTTTTGAACCCATCGTATGATGCTTTCTTTCTCACCCTCATCGCTCCAGATGGAGGAAGGACCACCGTGGACTGTTCAACACCCTCAACCTCGCTCCGGTATTCGACGGTCTTCTTTATGGTATGGGGGAGAATCAACGCAGGTATTATTATTTGATCTTGTAGACCAAATTCAAATACAGATTTGAATTAAGATACTGCCTTCACTGAACTGGAAGGCTTGTTAAGAAATTCGAAAACAACAAAAGTTTTTGGAGCGGTACAAAACTGTTATATTCCCCTCATATCCAATGAACTTCAGAATTCTATGATAGCTCTCTGTAGCTCTCTACTGAAAGCTGCTGCAAACATTACACAATTTTAGACTGCAAAGCCAGTCTTAAGACAACTGCCCCATGAAAAAGCATATGATCGGCACAATTTAGTCATGTAGAGGTTGTACTCTACTATCTTCAAAGAAATAGTTGCAGGATTTCCTTAGATTCAAGTTTTCGACCTGCATGGATTCTGCCTATCCTACGATTTCCTAGATTTAAAGTGAGACAAAATGTATTTACTTCAACCAAAGGGGTATACCTTATCTTGAGTGCTGAAACTAGACTTAGTGGGCATTGTAATGTAACCTTTGTGCAGCTACTTGGCCAGAATGGATTTGCTGTATTCGAATACATCTTTGAAACGTACGAAGAACATCAAAAAGAGAAGGTAAAGTAGAGAATGTCTTGTCAAAAACTGCAATCAACAGAAGAAAAATCAAAAAGTTGATCGTAGAAGGCGGTTCAACGGCTTGCATCAGGAATATTCGCTATGATTATGTCGTTGTCGACGTGTTCTAAGACGTGTTTATCCTTTTGTCGATGATTGAATATCCGTTCATGAACAAGCGGAGGGCCTCACGTTTTCTGTTTTGGGACAATAAGCAGCAACTTCTAGCTTCAGGCCACCTGGGAAACACGGTACAACCGCCTTCACTATAAACAAGAAAGCTCACATAAATACAGGACGCTCCTTCATTCCTATAAAAAGACATCCGAAGTCTGTCGAAAGCAGCAAAGTAGCGTTGCAGCCTTGGCCTTCAATTCGCGAAGGCCACGGCTATGACAACAGAAATTCTATACAAACTGACTCATATATTATACTCATATACTTCTATACATCAACGACTTGGTGAACTTGCAACAAGGTATTGATGTAATCAATTGTTACATAAATTATGGGGCTCAACTAGCAATAGACCGTTTGGTTGTTTTTGTTTGGAGATGAGTTCTGCAGTAAGAAATGCGATGTCCAAACGTTTATATCAATGTTTATATTTATGTCAGTTTTCCTTTTACCTACGTTGTGCAGTATTGTGAGAAACTGAGGAAAGATGTGTAATTAATACGTAACTATGTTTCATCTGTAAATTGCAAGAATGCTCTCGAAGGTATCCGAGGATCGTATTCCATTAACGAATTCACCAAATCGTGCAGCGAGTTTAGCTCATTACACTGCTTCTACTGGTAGTCTACCAAATCTTAGTAAAAGGTACGTTGTTGGAGATTATGCGATTGACATGCTCAAGATAATAATGAATGTGGACAGAACTGGCCCACATTTCTCGTTCAGGATTCCATCAGATGCTGAGCAGCACAAGCTTGATCTTTTGAAGCAGATTGAAGAGAACAAACGACGACGACAACTCGAACTTGAAAAAGAAAAAATGGAAGAGCAAAAAGAAATTGAAAGGTTGTGAAACCTAAGAAAGCTGCTGTTTTCATAGTTACCTTTATAGCGATTTCATTAAGACTTGAACGATACAATGAGAAAATGAGGAAAGAGAAAGAAGAGGAGGAAAGAAAACTGAGAGAACGAGCGAGGCAAGCCGAAAAACGTAATGAGCAGATGTACGAACCCCATCCTAGGCCTCAACGACGGAGATCATCACCACCACCTCCACGTAAAGGTGAGCTCCATCAGGGAGGCTATTTCAGAAGCTTGCCAGGGCGTGCACACAACGAATGTGCCCGATTAGAGGCTTTGGGCTTTTCTTTAGATAGATCTTTCCGATGCAAATCAGCAGGCTGCCTTAAGAATTTACTTTTTCTAACGATTCGATACACAACATCGTTTCATATAATTTAGGGTGTGGTATATTTCCGTTCTTTAACTTATTTTAGTAATAAGAATCGGATTTTTTGAGTTCTGAAGAGTTACTGTGACAATCCTTGTCGAGTAAACCCCATTCTTTCGTGCATTTAACATTTACTATTCACGTTCACACTCATTGCTGGTAAGGAGCTGATTTATCTCCTTTAGAACAACGACGTTCTCCATCTCCATCAGAAGCACCAGCGCTGGAATGGTGGGAAAAGAAGCCTTCGTGGCAGCAAAGGGTGAGCCAGACGGATAGAAGCCAATTTAATTTGTATTAGTCCCTTAATGTATGTATGCTGAGAAAATAGATGATAATTTCACAGAAGGAGTTACGTTTGGCTAATCTCCATGAAAAACGCATAAATGTACTTAAACGTGAACTGTTAGTCGAGCGTTATTCAACTCAAGATCCCTTTGATAAGATAAATGGTGCGAGTGTGTAAATAGTTCCACTGTTCAGCATTTGGTCGGAGGTGGTCCTAATACTAAGTTTGACCGCTACAAGCTGCTTTTATCTCCACCCTTCGCCCTGCACCTTTTCTCACATCCACGTGTTCTAGGTTCCATACGAAAAAAGGAGACCCTCAAAGTCATTAGTCTGAACATCGCCTGGTCTCAGTCGCGTTGTAGCATCCCTTCATTTCTCAGCAGTGAATGCGCTCAGTAGCCTATTTACTACCATTATACTTTTTCAAATCAGATAATTGTTCATAACAAGATAGAAAGTAATTAATCGTTCATTGTCATTGTTATGGTCGTTCTTGCACATAGTGCGTAATCGGCACCTGGAGAAAACTTGCAGACAGGGGCGAGGCGTCTTGTGTGAACACGAGAACAAGAGAACCGCGCACAAAAAAGTAGTTGGGAGAAGTTGCCTTCAAACAATAATGTGCACCACCAGTGATATAATAGATTGATAACTTTTGTGATGGTTGACACGAAAATATGACATTCATAGTGTTTTACTTAATGTTCATCTAGAGAACTAAAGAGAGTTTAATATAATTCAAGGCAGAAGATGATCGCGTTATACCAACGTTAGGAGGGAAACCACCACGAACACCGAGTCGACGAGCTTTGTCAAGGTAGAAGGGTGGCTGTATTACATGCTGGAGTCTGTAATTAGAAGTTAGGAACGGATTTATTGGCTATTTCAGACACTCTTCAGCCAGTTACGATCCTGCTGCTTCAGTGGAGAATCACCAGTCACGAGAAGCTTCTCGTGCATCGCATAGGAGTGAACAAAGACCACCATCTAGTACAAAGGAAGCAGATACCCGTGGTTCCCATCGGATTGAGAGCAGACCTCCTTCTAATGCAAGCGCAAGTTCTACGAAGGTGCCTAGAAGAGCAAGCAGGCAGGATTCGCAGGTATGAACATACGTGTGGACGTTAGCGTTAGCTGGTATTCTCAGACGGCTCAGTGGGGGATGCCCTTCTTTCAATAGTTCACGTTCAAGAGATTTTTCTCATACTTTTCAATATGAAATATCTCAAACTACGGATGACGTGGCTGGAGGGAACAGAGCTTTTGCAGAACAGCTCAAACAATATGCTATTATCAAACTTTGTATGGATAAATAGATGGAAAAACCATGGCGAAGGTTGATTCAAGAAACTGGTCAACACCGAGCACTTTATCTATTCTCAACAAAGATAATACTTCAGTTGAACACTTGTCTACTTATTATGATTTTTACGGTTTGCAAAGTATCTCCTCACATGTCAACCCGGCGATCATCGACNTCCTCGAGCGGGCGCCAGTAACGTCTTCATTCGCCCTTTTTGCGAGCCAAGGTAGTCCAATGAATCGTGAATCGGACACGAGGCACAGCACTCTTGAACTCAGACTTCTTCACGA
Organism: Haemonchus placei; assembly: GCA_900617895.1. NCBI lineage: Eukaryota > Metazoa > Nematoda > Chromadorea > Rhabditida > Trichostrongylidae > Haemonchus > Haemonchus placei. Next base: position 27,717 of record UZAF01016963.1, read on the forward strand.
GGGATTTGAACGGCACACTTCCGTTCAAATCCCTCGTGAAGAAGTCTGAGCAGGGGGGGCTGCGGCCGCCCCTGTGCTTGGTTGGCGTCATCACGATGGATTCAGTCCGCAACCTCCCTGGTCCAACGGTCATCACCATACGCATGACGTGTTCGGCACATCTGATTTTCAACTTCTTTGCGTGAACAGCGGTATCCCCGACGTTTTCGACGGAGTTCAAAGCTGTGGATTCCACTCTGCACTTGCGTGTACAAGGGAATTCCGGGCACCGTCTTTTCCACAGCGAGTTGAGTGAGGCTGAGTGCATGTTCATCCTGCTTTCGTAGAGTCCAAGTCTCTGAGGCATACGTCAAAGCTGTAAGGGCCGCAGCGTCGAAAAGATGAGCGCGGAGCCGCATATGCTTCGTCTTCTTCACTACTCCCTCGATGTTCTTAAATGATCCCAACATAACGCGTTTTGCTTCCGCGCAGCTCCGGTGCTAGGTCGTTCATCATATTGACTTCGCGACCTGATACACCTATCTAGATCAATCAGGGATGTTCTGGAAGTAGCATCATGTACCGACCCGTTTCGCATGGAACATCGTCTTTGGTTGGTCCAGCCGTAATCTGATCTTTCCCAAGCGTTGTCGAATTCGGCCAGCACTTCTCCGCCTGCTCGATGTTCGATGGATGTGAGAAGGGGCTTCCGACCTTCACTCTCATGCCTTTCCATTCCGTATGACGCATAATGTTCTCGAGAGCGGCACTGAATACTTCGGCGAGGTGATATCGCCCTGTAGAATCCTCTCCTCACGTTGATAATGATTTCTTTATACATGGCGAGATCCTGGTCACAAAGCTGTTGTAGAGCTCAAGAAGCATCCTTATATTTATATTGTGTAGGTACACCGTGGTTGCCCAGGGCTTCAATTACAGCTTCTGTCTCGACGGTATAAAGGCTTTCTCCGAATTGATGAATGTACGAAATAAAGGCACTGTGTATTTCCACGATTCTTCAATGAGTCTTTAACGGTGCGCGCTGAACTCTCTTCGAAACCCTGTTTGTTCGCATGGCTGTCCTCCATCTAATATCCCGTCAAACCTGTCAAGGATGACTCTCGTGAAAAGTTTCCAGATTACAGACAGCAAGTTGGGCAATAACTGCCAATGTCGTCTGGATCTCCCTTCCTATACAGCGACGCAGTCTTGAGATGATTTGAAGGGACGATGTATCCGTCTTGTCTAAGATGGTAGGTAGGCATGTAGACGTGGCAGCCGAAGAGATCAGAGTAGGAGTCGTAGATCATTTTTTCCATTGCTCTTCGGAAAGCAATAATAATTCCTTTAGGACGGCGAAGGGAAGTCATCTTGGTCTCATAGTTGACGAAGCTCTGGTGGGCTTTGAAAATCTCATCCCAGCCTCGGCGGCTTCAGGCAGAACTGTTGATCCTCTCTCTTTCAGATTCCTTTATCGCTTCTCCGCATAGCTTCGTAAGTTCGGGGTTAGCTGGTTATTGCTTGCAGCTCGCAAAGTTCCTCTCTGGCGTATGAGCTCGAGAGTGTTAGCAGAGAGACGTTTCTCGGTATCTTTGACTCTCTGCTTTCCTAACGCTATAGTGAAGATGTTCGACGAACAGGTCTTATTCTTCATCTGTTGTCGCTGAAAATATCTTTCCATTCACTCGCAAGGGAAGTGAAGTGGTTCCAGTTGATAGAGGTTTTGGGCTTCGTTTCCTAAACTTCTAAGCTCTCTCTATACGCACTGAGAAGGATAATCCGGCCTTCGCGCTAGATTATCCTTCTCAGTGCGTGTAGAACTTCGGAACAACAGGGACGTCAGTCAGGCGAAATCTCCAATTAAGGATGATGTGGTCTATTTCATTACGGAACTGTCCACCAGGTGTCCATCACAAATGAGAAGGCCTCTGGAACTGCGAGTTATGGATGGATGGTGTGAGTCGACATGATGAACTCGGATAGCCCTTCACCCTGCTCATTCCATTCCATTCCAGGAGTCTCGATGTGGAGCTCTTCAGCCGTTCTTCTGGGACCAATCTTGGCGTTGAAATCACCGACGGTGACTTTGAAGGAAGTGTGGTCTTTTCTGTAGAGCCTCTCCAGGTCCATATAAAACGCCTTCAGCTCATCTTTATCGCAGCTCGATGTTGGTGTGTAAACAGCGAACATTGTTAGAGCTGGGTTGGGCCACATCTTCTCAATCGCAAACATCCGATTGGGGCTGGCAAGCTATCGATCGAATCAATGTTCAGGGTCAAGTGGGTGATGACGAGGACACCTAAACCGCCAACGCCTCTGCTTTCGCATGTTTTAAGAAACAGTTTTCTTCCAGCTCCAGAAATGGCGTGCGACGGGCGGTGCCTTCTCGTCTTGGTCAGTCTGATGACGTCGTACTTGATCTTCCGGGATTGCACCATCATATATTCGCAGGTCGGTCTTTGAAAGTGCAGGTCGCCATCTAACAAGGGAAGGATACTTGGTCGCAGTGGCCATTCAAGATGAGATGTATACCTCCGTAGGTGGTTTCGAACGCTGATCTCAAATCTGTGTTCCAAATCTGCTAAACGATTCTGGGAACAAAGATACGGGACCGATGCTTCCCTGTGTTATACCACACTAACGAACGGATTACCGAGCCGAGCAAAGACCGTACCTGTGCAATGGTGGCCGAGTGGGTAGTATAGTGGACTGATAGGCATGACATCAAGGTTCGATTCCTTGATGCATGCGCTTGCTTTGCTTTTCCATAAAATGTGTCCTAGACGCTTGCAAAACGTACTTGTAAGTACTGTAAGTACTTCTCCACTCAGGCGGTCTATCATGACCTTAACATTTTCGCAGCATCTTCCGAGCGGAGCCCACTCAGGTTCAGTGGAATACCATAGGAAATCCATGTGTAGCTTGACATCCTCTAACACCTGGAGGACCCATCCTTAGCCATGTAAACTTCAGACTTGCCGTCAACGTTATAAATACATATATATTTATATAAATATTATTGAAGAGCTCCAACGCAAAATTCAATTGAGCCGAAGAAAAACGTTGGCGAGACTCGGTCCATACAACTCAATATCTGATGATAAAGACGAAAGCATGTGGTAGGGCAACAGTTTGCATCTTTCTCCGTAGACAGACATTTCTCCGTGCGAGTCATCGTCCTTGGTTCAGAACGCAGTGATTTAGACGTAATGTACCGAGTCTTGCTGTGCGCAACTTAACACGTGAAGAACGAATTCAACTGCGACCTCCGGCGGACAGATAAGGGGCACTTAAGCAAGGGGGCCTCCATACCTTCAGCTCTCGACAACTGCCTAACCATAGCTTCGAACGCGAAGCAGCAAGCCAGTCAATATAAAGTCTCAAAAACCCGATTTTCTATTTCATGAATAAGAGTGGAAAACGCGAACACGTCCACACAACTAACGTTTCACCCTCCCGCCGCGTTGAAGTGGGTCACCCCGCCCACTTCGCGCGCGGCGCACCCCACTAAGGTCTCGAGATGACGTTACAGTACCGAGAACAGCAGTAGAACGTTTTGTCGTCCTAAAATTGCTGATTTTGACGTACACCAATACGTTGGCGATAAGATCAAATATGGATTGAAACTCTTGTGATGCTGCTTACATTTCGAATATTCAGTGATGATTTTGGAAACCTCGCGAGTTGTCTTATGTGAAACAATTATATGGGTGCCATCGTATGGGATCACTCGGTACTAAGAAAGCCACGTGACAATCGTTCTAGGACCTCACTTGCTTTCAAAAATTTTGAATGCGCACAATGCTTTCATGCCGAATACTGAACTAACAATAAGATGCGTGAAAATTGCAAACTTTCAAGATCATTTACTATTGTTGTTCCTTTAGAACTAGAATTTCCGCTTTATTTCAAATCTGCCTGGAAAACGTTTTGACTCATGGAAACGTTGTGCGTGAGCTACGACTTGCAGCTGAGGGTATTCAAGTGCCATCATTTGATAATCACAGCATTGATAGCAATCGATGACAACATCGAAGCCAAGCAGAAAACTATTTCGAAGATGTGTGAGTCAGGAACACTACCATACATGTGCATTTTGATAGTAAGAACAAGGCACAAGAGGAGTAGAGGGAAGGCAGTTCACGATGTCTGCCTGCTCGATGTCCCCTCTTACCAGGGAAGGATCCCAAGTCGAAGTGGCCATTTGAAATGAGACCTACACTGCTGTTTTTGGATGCTGAGTTCAAATCTGCTTTCCAAATTTGCCGAGCGTTTCTGTGAACGGAGTTATGAAGGTGGTTTCAGGGAGCTTATTATAAGAAACTTAAATTACATGGATGCGCCTTTCTTCTCAACAGCGGCATGGTGTGGTGGTAAGCGTGACGCTTCATGTGCGGGAGATTAGGGTTCGGGTTTTGTGGAGGAAAGGATTTTTGCAGTATATAGAATTTTTCCCTCAAGGACTAGAAACTACTGTCATGGTGAATTTATCACGTTCTATGAAGTCTTAGGGCTTTGCTGAAATTTGCTTTCGACATACGAGACATACTTCAGTTTTACTCGCATGCCCATTCACTCTAGGATCACGGTAGGACAACTTTTGTCACTTGAATGACCAAATGTGATACACTATCACGAACTGCTTGTAACAAAGAAATTCCCACAATGGGAACGAGGGATGGAAAAGAACTCGTCACAGCCCATTGCTTCACAGTTACTAACCCCAAATCAGAAGGGAAACAGAATTGTGTAGGCGTCCCCAAATCACCCGGGTGAGCATTTAAGTAGCCGGCACCACATCATGAATAAAAGAGAACTTCCTAGATCTAACAGCACAGACACACGCAAAAGTTGTGATCATGAGCTATTACATATGAGGCGGCGCGGTTAACCATGTTTTCAAAAGGATTGTTTAAAGAGGCTTCTGTTGGCTGTATTAGCCCCATGGAAGCCTCGAGAAGAGTGTCATTCCCTTTATCTGTTTTTTTGGAGATAGGACGCACTGAATAGCTTTCTGGTCTGTGAATGATATCCACGAGTCCATTGTCAATAGTGCCGGTGTTGGTGGGTCCGGAGCTGCTACGCACCATCGCACCCAATCTAGCACCAAGACCCACTTTAGCATCATCATTGCTCGTCATATGCCTTGTTCTCGCCCGAAGCTCCAAATTTTGCACACGGAAGAATCTCCTACTCGGTAACAGGGAGGTAGGCAGGAGAAGGCATCAACAAAGCACTAAGATTTCATAGAACGTGGTAAAACCACCATGACAGTAGTTTCTAGTCCTTGAGGGAAAAATTCTAAATAATGCAAAAATTCCGTCCTCCACAAACCCGAACCTTAGTCTCCCACACATGAAGCGTCACGCTTATCACCACACCAAGCCGCTGTTGAGGAGAAAGGCGCATTCATGTAATTTAAGTTTTCTTATGTTAAGCTCCCTGAAACCACCCTCATAACTCCGTTCAGAGAAACGCTCGGCAAATTTGGAAAGCAGATTTGAACTCAGCATCCAAAAACACGTCCAGCAGTATAGGTCTCATTTCAAATGGCCACTTCGACTTGGGATCCTTCCCTGGTTTGAATGAATCCTTCCTGGAAGCTTAAAGGCATAGTTCGCGATAGTTTTGGGTAATCCAGATTATGATGAAAAATGGAAGACAAGGTCGAAAATAGTGCGATGAAAGTGAAGAAACTGCCTAAATCGGTGTTTCCAAAGTGAAAAAAGGCTTCGAAAAAGGGGGCTGGACGAGAATGAGACCAGAAAAATGAAAAAGAGTGGGGGTTTGTACGAGCTATACAAAGTGTCACACTGCGTGCGTGTGGGTCCTGGTGCGAATAACAGACCATGGTAAACAAAAATTCATTCACTTATAAGCATAAGTAGACAAAACGACCCTAGTAGCAGCAGAATTTGCTTACCTTTTCCAGCCTCTGGGAGTAGGGAATAAGGGATCGCCGCAGCAAAAAAAATAACGGTGGAAAAAAGAATGGGAGAAAAAGACCGCCTCGTCACTCGACGACCAGCTGCGTGTGGGTCCTGGAACGAATATTCGCAACCTGTATTGTCTCGACACTCGTCTGACGTGATGACGTGACATCGATCGAGAGGTGAAAAAGCCGTTGCCGTTCCCGCCCATTAAATTATCGTAAACTGTGCCCATAAGGTCGCGGGACCACAGAGTTTCGGTTTCCTGTGGATCAAAATGGAAAGGAGTAGCTGTCATGGAATGTCTAGCCAGTAATTTGGTCAGCTGATAATGCAAAATTCAGTACTTCACTGAAGTTTGGTAAGTCCAAGTTCGAAGAAAGGCTTCAAAATTTCCCTTCATCCTCTATGGAGCAGGTCCTCACAGTGTGCGTGTTGACTACCAAACCGCAGAGATACCTGCTGCATTCGCTTGTGGAGGCATCAAGACCCCATCAACAGTAAATCCTTTCCTTTCCTATGCCTGACACTTATTCAGTGACACAAGATTAGTGTTGAATGCGATGTTGTTGATGGTTACTCAACTGCGACCTTTGATGTTATTTAACGAAAACAATTCCATCAAGATTGTAATCACCTAAGAGTCGAAAACACTTTATTGTAAAGAGTAGGTAAAACAGCCAATGAAATATGGAACACAAGTTCCAGGAAGCTCCAGGGGTGAATTAGTGAGGGAACTTCCATTCATCTGATCGCTCATCTCCTTCATGCAACCTCCCTCATTGCCGTTACTTTTGAACTGTGGTAAACCTCCACCACAATACGTATATGTTTGCTCGAGTCACTTGAGTCAGTTCCATCAAAGTGTTAATTTCTCTGGGAGTGTGGAAGAGTTGACCTGCGCAACGACTGGCTTAGAAAATAATGTTAAGGTAGAATACGCAATCTAACCCTACTTTTCCTTTCGTTAATGCGAAGTTCCTATCACAAAATGCTATACGGTCGGTTTCCTTGTACGATTATTAATCAGTCTTCACATAAAAAAACGACAGCTGAAGGTTAACGCCAGGTGTCTCGTTTAGCGAGGAAGTCTGCTGTAGTCCACCATATTCTATCAGTTATGGAAACAATTGTAGGTTTACATTCCCAATCTGTATGATATACGAGGTGATCCTTTGTATCATCCCCTATGTGCGTGTTCACTGCAGAAAATGTGTAATCGGGTACATAATGGAAATGACTAACTTCCGCAAGGAACATCATAATCGTTGTGATAATGCGTCATAAGGGGTTACTAGTGACAGCTGTGTAGCGATTTGTGGCAGAACTTGGAAAGAGCATAGTTCTAATTCTCATTTGAATATGGGAATATGAGTATAGGTTGTTCTGCACGACTATTAATGAAGCCACTTTAGAACATTGAAAGAGGAAACTGACGTGAAAAGAGTGTTTGGTAAATAGATGAGTGTTTTGAAACCTTGAAAGTTTGCATATAAGCGTCTAACAACGAAAAAGTATTAACACACCTGCTAATCTTTGGAATTGTCCTTGCTCTAATGTGCTGCTACGAACTGCTTTGCTGAATGCGTGGGTTAACTGCAGTAGTACTGACATGCTTGAGGTTTTGCAGTTGAAGTGAGTCTGCTATTTTCTGAAGATTAACTTATGCTCCTTTCTTCTTGAATAGGCAGAAAAAAAGAACCAGACTTTGCTCTTACTCATGTACTTCATTGGAACTAAAGTGAACTTCTCCTGACTTGGAGATTTGTTCGAATTGAATTAAATTTTTTACAACGGTAGAGTAGCTCTGGATATTATAATAATTCGTACTCATGGCTTCTTCCTCATACATGTAGTGTTCCAAAACGCTAAAAAAATCCAATAAAACGATCGGTTCTGATGAGTGTTTTAAAAAGTACAAAACTTATATCAATTTCTAGGTAGACTTTGTAGGCTTCTAGGTTGACAAAACATTAACTTGTTCAAAACCCTGATACCCATAACACTGAGCCAATTATCTTGCGTTGATCCATAGGGACATTTTTATTTCATTATTCTTTATTTCATTCCTTACGTCTGCATGCCTTATGTGGAACTGGGCAACGTCGAGGAACAGTGCACTCATAAGCAGTGATTCGGAGGTGTACACAGACATACAAGGTCTAAGAAGTTCACCAATATTCCTTCTTCAGAAATTCCTTCCGAACCAACACTTGGTTGAAAGCAAATAAATTTACCCTCTTACCTTTCAGAGGAACTACAATAATTGAGAATTCCTATAGTCGTCCTCTGTTCTGGATGTGCTCCACCATTTGCATTCCTTTCACACGACCCATTCTTTAATATAGAAAAGGATAACACTCCCAGTGGGGCAACCAGCATATCGCAGTTTTATGATGAGACCAAGCGATCCGTAGCGAAATAGCCGGAGCGGTTGGTCAAGGTTTGACTGTAATCGCAAACTCTTGCCTTCTCAGGCTCTTGTGCTCCCTCCCCCCCCCCCCCCCCCCCCCTCCTCGAACTGTATTCTAGCTTCTTTCATGCCGCTTTAGATTTCCATACCCACGTTTCACATTATTCCCCACTTGCTCTCTCATTCTGTAGCAGCTACAGCTCATTTTTAGTAATGTTCACCCTCTCGATGTTCGGACAGACAGACAGAGGTGTGAGGGGTATCATCGAAAAGAATTAAGCTGACGCTGAACTCACTGCTTTATTCCATCTACCATGTTGAATAGACTATATTCCTGTGCGCCACCTCTTCAGAAATGCAAAAGCTACCCCCATGAGTTCTACGAATGGTAGCATACAGTTCCACTACTTTTGCCATGCAGTGTTAGACCTTTCATAAAGAATGAGAATTTTTCAGTTGAGCCTGCGTAATGACAACCGTCGCATGGAAGAATCTTACGCTTCTCCGGATAATTTGAGTGGCGACGTTGCTAGGTAATCATCTGATTTCAGTTTCGGATATTATTCCCAATTCGGAAAGCTGTGCATTTCAGAGATGCCCATGGAAGGCCTATGGCTTTTGTGATTACCTGAATCGACATCTTGTACTAGAGAATAAAGAAATGGGACTTTGTTTTCTTTATTTAGTTGCTTTACAAAAATTCAGAAAAGATACGAATACGTGTAATATATTGCGATACGAATGTGCAACTCTTATTGGTTCCTAGATCTTAGTAGAACAATTCATATAATTCCGGGCAGTAACGAGATCAAGTTGTCGGCAAGTGTCCCCATCTTTTCACGTTAAACTTTACGAGAGTAATTCGTCAAAATCTTACGAACAACATTCCCTGTAACCTCGAAATGTTTGTATTTGGGTAAAAACGTGAAGGAGCAGTCCGAATTCCCTTATGGGTAATAAACATGTGCGAGGACGAAATAAGCACCAAATTTGTTACAACAAACGACTCCGCAAAGCATCCGCAAGCTGACCATAACGGACTTCATTGCTATCTATTAATCTTTCTACTCACTACTGCTCCTGTTCCTACTTCACGATAGTTTGGTGGAATTGTTCCCTTTGTGTGTATCCTCTGCTGCGATCACTGGGCAAAAGTGTTATGTGGAGAGAAATTCCGAATTTTAACGGAACCTCTATAATTCAAACTATGATTACTATCAAAAGAGCTCTACTCAATGCGCAATACATGAAAATCAAACGGTAAGGTCGAAAGCTTAGGTTGGATTCCAGAACCCTATGATGGGGGTCATTGTCCAGAGATGAGGCACTGCAGGGCAAGGACTTTGTGACTTGTGAGGAAGGTGCGATGTGATGTTAAAGGGTTATGATTCCCAATTTGTGAATGGGAAATAAAGGTAATAAACAATGTAATCTATGCACGATACTTCATCATTGCAGTAAACATCATCCTGTCGACTTTGCCATTTTCCAAGAGGGATGCCATCCTATCTTTTCAGTACACATGTTTTGCTCGCCTTATAAACCATCAAGTTCACATTGAAGTGAATCCAACTTTGTTAAGGGCAGTAATGCAGCATGAGCTTGCCATTAGAGATTTGGTGGTTTATCGTGGCGACTTAAAATTGTCGCAGTGTTGTCATCATCTTGGCGCAATTTATGCGATTGTTCCAAAGACAACTGCATGCTGAGCGCGTCCGGCTGGCGAATGTAACAACGAAGTCCCGTTGACTGATTGGATGATTGTTTGCTTCTGTAAGGGAGAGGGCGGTCTCCATCTCCCTTACATGCTTCTTGTTGGACAATTCACGCCATCTCTCAGCTTGATTGCGTGCCGCCCTCTTCCACGGCCTTATCCCATTCACTCCCTCACATCACTCTCCCACAGAACTATCGAGGCAAGTTCAGCGTCCAAAATGCGAACTGCTACCGTCGCTCTTTTACTAGTCAGCGCACTACTCATCAGTGCACAAAAGTCACGTGAGTTCTATACATGCCTACTTATCTAAGCACACTGCTCGCCTTTACGCGCCTTGGCCGCACTCGGTAGCAAAGAAAATTTCGGTGTTCAGCCTCTGACCTCTTGTGACTCGACTGACTTTGAAAGCGCGCCTCTTTGAGCTGGTCTTCGGAGCTATCGATGAAGTAATCGAATGTCTCAGTAGTGGATGCTTTCGTTACCCCTGCTTATAAGAATTAGCAACACAATACTAATGAATAGCCCCTAGAATGGCTGCCGTTAATTCCCAACGACTGCACTTGAATAGCTTGATTTAGACGCTAAAGGGACGCCGGAGTTGATGCAACCAGTGGTATTCGAGACTGATAATAGTGATTTGCTTGCAAAGGTAAGACCTCGGCATATGTCTGCAGGGTTTTGGATCGCTTAACTAGCCCTGTCATGAATCATTCAGGTTTCATCGCAACTCCTGAACGCTCTTGCCAATATTGAGAGCATGCAAGAAGGTAAACATTTAAGCGGGTACTATCCTATAGAAAGAAGTTCACATCTACTTTTCTTACCCATCATCAGGTACGCCACTCAAGATCGCCGAGAAACGCCGCAACAAGTTCGAATTCATTCGATTTGGTCGAAAGTGAAGTGAATGGTTCCGTCCGACAAATCAGTGCTGCGTTGTCCGAGTTGCGCGGTACTGCTGTTGCTGGCTGTTTACTCTTCATCTTCACATCTTCTGGTTAGAAATGCATTTGATGAAATCATGTTGCGCTCACTCTCCTAACCGTACTGTGTTGCTCGTATAAATATGTATGTCGTGGGTTACTCACTGAAATTAATCACATATTGAAAAACATTCATGTGCAATTCGAGCAATTATCGTCGTGAAAGGCATTTCCACAGCTGTTATTCGCGAAAAATTGCGTGGAATTTGGCATGCACCGTAGCCTGCCTTAAGTTGATGGCGATTACTGGGTTGAATTCCACTCTTTGCTTACAGTATTGTAGTTTAGCTAGTGTATAGCTCGCGTTCAACAGCCGGCATGTTTACGGCCTACGGCCACACTCAGAATTTTAGAGAGAAGAGTAGCTCTGACTATGAAGATCTTCTTATGAGCTCTTTCATTTTGTTTAATGTCAATCTAAATTCATTGGGTTTGAGATCACCATTACTAGTTACCAGTTGGAAGCTTCCAAAAGAAATACCTAAAGAGTCGCTGACATAAATGAATCATGTTCAGTGAATGCGGCATGGTCCTCCTTCAAATGACGCAGCCTATTCGTCTTTATCAAAATGAAATCTCGCTCGAACACGCCAAGAAATGTTAATGAGACTACTAATTCTCGTTGTTGGTTCAAATGACTTGTTGCCCTTGATCAAAGAAGGAATCTCTCGAGTTTCTGAAGTTAGAGGGCAAGCTTGAGAGGTTAGCTTGTCAGTCAAACCTATTAACGACCGAAACTGACTTAGACGGTTCTAGTACTGGATACCAAGATCGCTCGCTCCATGCTCAGAAGAAAGTAGCCCAACGGAACTTTCTACTTCTAAACACCATTATAGAGCTCGTCTAGGTAATAGATGAGCACTTGACGACCTCATTAACAGTTGACCGCTTTCTGCTTTGTAGAACTTGCGGTAATGTGAGCGATTATTTTCAGTTTTCGCGAGCATTGTAGCGAAGAAGAGTTCAGATGAAAATTCGATCAACTAACTCAAAGTATTCGTGTTAGCGGTGCGTATACCGAGAAGGGACATTGATCGATACCCGTTTTGGGATACACACCGCATTCAATTTTAGCTATTTCCCCCATCTTGACTCTGAAAGTGCTACAAACATGGGATAGCGAAGCATTCTTCGATGACACTCATTTTTGAATAGCAACATAAAACTATGGTAATCGAAACATCCTCCTCCAACCCTTCCTTTCTCAACATAGCTTGTAAAACAACTCCAAGAAAAAATTGAGCGGGGAATGTACCTTCCTCAATAGAGCCGAACCAGAAAGGGGAATACCAGGCCGTAGCTCTTAGGATGCCGAATGCTCGACAGGCTCATTCCTTTGGTTGCTTGACATGACTACCATATGAATGGCTTCTTCGCGACATCAATAGAGGTTCGTAAGGATTCTCATTCAATTAGCTACCAGCAACGAATGTAGAGAACTTTGACCACTCGATTTTTGCAGAGAAAGAAAAGTCTGCAAACTTCTTAAGTCAAACTCACCACAAATAAGCTTGGGGAACAGAGTCCTTATGACCTAAAACTAGTGGAATAGCAGAGGGTAGGCATGGGACTAAGCAGGTAGTTACATAGCGCTTCCTTACCATGTGAACGGGAATCTGTTATGGTCAACAAACATGCTATGAGAATTTTTCACATAGAATCGACATTCCGAAAGGGATTGGCAGCTGAGGTGAGAGCTTTGACCTCGGGTGGTTCTAGGAGCAGTTGACCACAGCTTTCACTCTTTTGAAACAACTTCATTTTTATGATAAGCTGGGTCCACAAAAACGCCAACTTTGGCCATTTTATTATATCATCAGAATTCATCTTCGCGTTGCTGTGTAAGAAAAATTGAGACCGCAGACTCAGTGCGAAGTTGGTAAAACGCTGATCAAAGCTAAAGTGCGCCGTACGTATGTGTGTGTCTTTCCAAAATGTTCTCACGCTGGATTGAATTGAACGGAAACAACAGAATGGCGGCCTCCTTGAGAAGATAGTCATTATGAGAAGATAAACCTATAGCGTGAAGCCACAGCCCTCGGATGACCGGAGGAATGGCATGCCAAGCCCTCGTTAATGACCCATGATCAGCTGCTACACAACCATTTGTAGCCGTTCTCCGGAATTCACTGAAATTACGAGAGCTGAAAAAGTGACGACATAACAAATGGGGTTGCTATTCCACTATCTTCGTTGTTGGACTTATTTTTAGAGCTGGAGATATTTTTCCAAAGTTACTCTGTCCTTCCCCCTTAATCAAAAAGTATCCCCATCAGTATGCCGTACTCGGCAGCTCCATGACATCAGGAAACTAAACAACGAGCCTTACAAGAATGAACTGCTTTGGAATAAAGAAAAAAAATTACGATAAGGAAACTGACTCGAAGAAGGAGCATCCCTACGTTTTCGCTAGAGAAGTTCTTGCTATTTGGTTACGAAATCGACCTCAGAAATTTGGTTGACATGGAGGGATACAAAACGAAATTCAATTTTCGGTCCCTGATCGAAGTAACAGGGCCAGCTGCCCTATATCACTGTCGCAGTCCTGAATATCAGAATCTCACTATTCGGAGCTAACTACATATTTTACATTTCAATATCTTTACGTGATATGAAGAGCGGAATATACGAACTACATAGGCACTAATACTAATCACTAACTTCCGAAAACTATGTACCTCCTTCGGAGATCACGTGCGTCATGCTCTTGTTCATGCTTAAGCAACTTCCCCAGGGCAGCCTAATTCTGAAAACAAGATGAGCATCTTCTTCGGGGACATCGTGTTTGACTGGTGTGAAGGTTGTTTACAAGGTTGTTTAGTGTTCTTGACTTCACATCTTCTTGACAACTGGATCAGAAATCAGAACGTTGAGGATTTTACCTTATTATCATTCATGACTGGATGGGAACTACCCAAAAGAGTATTCATCGTAATGTCAGCCCAAAGGAAGAGATAGACATTCCCATATTGTTTTCGTTCTTTCGTTAAAACAGCAAAAGCACTACATGTAACTAGTCGCCAAGATTGCAGTAGTCAAAGTGAAGCCAAGCGATGGTGGCTGGTCTATCTCGCCCGTGTATCGAATACTGATTGTAGGCCAACCTAAGTCGTTAAAAAGTATCCACATGGCTATGCGCACGGACGCTTCGGAATTTGTCGTGTTAGGACGAGTTGGACTCACTAATTACGTACCCTGGTTTCATTTTTCTCTCTTTTTCGTCCTCGAAATAGGAAAATTAGAGAACATTGAGAGCACGTATACAAACCTATTCAGAAGTGCTCCATACCAGAATCTTGCGCACAAGACCACGTTGGAAAGGTGAATTCAGCAACTCCCCGACTATTCAGTGCTCGCTATTCTACAGATTACTAAAAAAGGTATGGATCATCAGTGGGAAATTACGAACGTAGAGCCGCTCCATTAACTTGACAAGCCCCTAACTAATAGCGGTTCTGAAATCCAGATTTCTGTAGGAATGCCTGTGTCGTGAAGACTTCTCTATCTACGTCTTTTTTACCACAAAGTTGGATGCTCACGAGAAGTAGAGAGAATGTAGGAAGGGTATGTAAAAGAAGTTTTTAGAGGGCCGCATTGTCGAAGCGTTTTCAGCAGCATCCTGCACGGCCCTTGAGAAGAGACGTTGCCACTCCCTACATGACGATTCGATGATAAAGCAAGAGATGTAAGTGTAAGCGATGTCTTTTGGAGTTAAATGAAGGAGTCAGTTGTAACCGCCATCTACATTAGCCTTTTATCGTGCCTTTCGTACAAAATGTCGCCATAACCCATTCGAATTCATTTGATTCCTAAAAGTAAAACTGTAAACACAAATCCACAACCTAATAAGCTGTGAGTTTGCAATAGAGCTGTCAATTTTTTCTCTACAAAAGAATCACAAATGTTGTTTACACATCATAGAACTTTTATGAAGCAAAATTCATCACACGACTAAGTCATCATCGAGCTAAAAAGGCTTGAGAACTCTCAAAAAAAAAAAGAGGATCACACATGAAAGAAACGGTTTCTTAAAACACTATCGTGACATAGGAGACCTTAACAAATACCTCCCGTAGCTACAATACTCGGCAAGCATTTTTTAATCGAGCAGTAAAATGAGAGTAGAGCGCACTGATCGTGGTAACATTAAAGTACATTTTGATTAAACTATTCACAGAGAATTCATAACACAGACATATATCTAAAATAATGCACAAGTAGGACTACAGAAGTATTATGAGTACAAGAAATACTGCTATTACGCCGTATGCTCTGGCACGTTTTCGTTCGACAAGTCGTCAAAAGAATCATCCTGCAATCAGTGAAGTGGGCTCAGAAAGACAGAGGAAATCCTTAAAACATGCAGTTTCTCATTGAGCCCACGCCTAACGAAAACCCGTGCAATTCTTTCACACGAACATAACAAAAGTAGTGAAAAAGAATGATCGGGAAACAAAGACCCTGAAAGTATTATGGGAATTCAATTGATTGGTGCAGTTACTAGTGGTAACATTAGGTAACACCGGTAATCATTTATCATTTGTTCACTATTGATGATCGAATCTATCTGGAGCTGAGCACGCCACCGAAGAGTGATTCTAATAGAGGTTGCGCGGAAAGTGACTGCCCAAAATTTCTCAGTAGTTCAGATTTCTCCCGAAGTATCTTCAACTTCTTGTTCCAAGCTGTGTAGCGTTAGAACGATGAGTGCACACAGCTCAGATAGGGCTTAAAAGCCAAATGCTGGACATTGTTTCGATGGGTTTTAACAGCGTTATGGGCGAATCGAACTCGTGAGGAAAAAAAGGATGAAAAAATTAATGTTAAAAAATGATTCAACCATGTAATGATGGAACTGTCTCCTTATGAAAATAAAGGGACAGTTCGATCATTACATGGACAGATGAGCAAATAAGTTAAAGACGGTTACGTTATGAATATAAGCGTACTGGTGTCCTTACATAAACCCAATAGAATGTTCGGTAAAATCCGAGATTAATCTGAGCAAATGTGATATTTTCGGCAGATACTTTAGGTAGAGTAACAAGTTAGAGTTGCAGAAGAGCTTTTCACAGCAGAGCAAAAGCATTATTTTCAATACTCAGAAGGTATTGACCGCAAAGCGCCCAAACCGTGCTAGTCGCACAACATACTGAGCCCTGCCTGCAGTACGCATGCTGTCGAATAATGCCCTTATGTAACAATTTCAACTTTTAATTGTGAATGCCTTTGGACTAGGCTAGAATAGACTGGAGGCAGCCGATTGAAAGTGCAAAATTCACACTTTCGACTCTAATTCTAGCAGGAGAACACTTTAAAAGCACGAATATGATAAAAGTGCAAAAATTTAGTGCTCATGGTAACACTCACAACTTTTTCTTCCTTGTCATCCGCCATCCCCGTTCGATGGTTACGATCCAATAGAGAAGTGGAGGGATCCTAAATGGAACTCTTCCAACAAATTCAGAAGTACAGTCTTCATCAAGCCTTGGCATTTGCACAATATGTTTACTGCTCAGCCAAACAGGTTGGTTATAACAGACTGCTTTAATCGATCGACGTTTGAAACAAATCGCCGTCGTCAAAGATTTGAAAAAGGTTGGAAGCTCTTGATCTGTGGCTTACCCGATCAAGCGCTCTAACGCACTAAGTCTGTTGCAACACCGACACTATACGAACAAAATTACATTAGCCGTACTTTCTAAACTAGTTGAATCAAACTCAAAAAAGTAGCACTACTTTCTCAACATCTATCCTGCTCTTCGTTTCTTAAACGAATGGCAAACAAAGAAGCACTGACTGATGTGGGCTTTGAGATGTGTGGAGCCGGCGTTGCTGAAGCGGATGAAGGCGCCATTCTACCAGGTCTTAAAGAAACATTCACTTTTCATTGCGCCCTTTTTTTGTTACAACAACTACACACATTTGAGAATAACACAAACTTGCCTGAATTTCCTGGCCGGATTGAAGTGCCCACAAATATAGCACACATAAGCGAGATAATCGAATTCAGCTGGAAGCGCCATTCCATTATGTCCGTGACAATTTGAACAAATGAGAGCATTCCTAAAACAACAAATACATGTCCAACAACAAGCAATACTGTAAAATGGTCTAGAATTAACCTTTGACCCGGTCCGTCTCCAAAGAAATAATCCACCATTTTATCGACCAAAGTAGTGCCTTCCCGCTGAAATGGGCGGATCGGCTTTATGCGCGATATAGCTGGCGTTTTCAAAGTAGCACCCTATAATAATAAATACTATAATTTCTTATCGGTGTTGCTCAACGTTAGTAGAATATCACTTGAAGAAATGTAGTAAAATGACATTGATCCACCTCTGTTGATGCAATGTCTTCGGAACTCTTCGTGAATAGCTTTTTCACTGGAGGGCGTGGAGGGCCACTCATCGATAGACCAACTGGACCCATGATTTGGGTAGGCGTTGCGAACTGTTCTAAACATTGTTAAATCTGAACAAACAGCAAAAAGAAGCACCATCTTCTTGGTGACTGTTTTATTTTTTGATTAGACTGAAGTGCTGAAGTAGAACCACATTTACCATACAAATAGTGAGACGAGTTATATGAAAGCGCCGCACTTTGCACAGTTTTGGGGGTTGAATCCTACACTTCAACTTGAGCTTGGCTGTTTGCGAAAGAAATAACAGTTGTTGCTGAATAAATAGGATACAGTGACCGGGAGCTCATTCAAACTCCTTATATGATAAAGAGAAATAAAGGTTGATGCATAATTATTGCGGATTTTTTCGCGGCCTCTGTTCTCTCGATACAATTTGAATACTGAACTCAGGATTTTTATAGAAATAGGCTTCTCGCTTTTCTACACGGAACTGCTCTAAAAAGTCACTTTCTTACCGCCACATTATGCTTTTCTACTTCGACAACGGTTGGAAGTAGGTAAAGTCATAGAGTGATCTCAACGAACTTTTCGGTGATGGAACAGTCAGTCAAAGCCAAGTAAGGAGCGAGCTGTGCTCCTAAAATCCTCTATATTCACCGACAGAATTTCCTATGGATTATCACGTCAACCGTTGGCCGAAAAATTGGTTAGCGTCCAGAACTTACGACGAAATGGATAACTTCATGGCCGATGTCAAGGCGTGGATCGCCTTCAAGAATCGGGACCTCTTAGCCTGTGAAACCCAACTTCGTAGCAAATGGGAAGCAATGTTTGACTTAAGATGGTGGATACACTCTGGAGTAATTACTTGAACATGCCCTTGTTAAATAATTTCATCGTTTTTTTTAAACAGAATTCGTTGAAAAAAAAANAAAAAAAAATATGCAGTAATTATGCATCAACCTAATACAATAATGAAGCAGACTTCAATGGTGATAAGCTACTCTGTCCTCTTTCTTTGTGCATGTGGTAAGAAGACTCGCTTAAGGGAAGTTAGATCCCAATTCATTTTGTCCAGTAAACGAGTTTCAGTCCTTATAAACATAACGAAAAGTGTGGTTGGTGAAAAAAGTTTATCTTTCCGCGCAACGAAATCAGCTACACATGAACTGTGACCAACAGTATCAGAAACAACTGCGACAGAATGCTTAGCGGTAGGATTTATCCTGGTTCGAAAGAAAAAGGTTCATGTGCTCTGTAAAAGCAATGGGCACTGCATATTGTCACCACAAAAATTAGTTTGTTTCACAATTATCTGAAAGCCCACGCTCACCACAATCTGAACGGAATCTGCTCTCGTGTCCAATAAGTTTAGTATTGCTAAGTCGTTTTCATAGCAGAAAAAAAGGGTCAACGAAAGGGTATCAAATTTGATCCGAGTATACAAAGAATTTAACCATTTTAGACCATCATGTTAGATATGCTACCTGAACTGTTTACTTACCAATTCGATTTACCGGAAGTGCACGCTTCTCCATAGTTGGACTGGAAGGTTGTGAAGCAGATTTGGGACTTTCTTGATCGTACTTATCCAGGATTTCTTTAGCAACCTGGAGACAAAATCACATGAGAGAACGATAAGCATTACCATTTATTGTCAGAAAATTAAGCACAACTTGTCCGACCTTAAATGTTTCCGTTTCTTTCACCGTTTCTAATAAAGATCTCTTCCTTGCAACCAAACTGTCAAGTCCCTGAAAATAGTCAATCCTAGGAACTTTCAAATTCTGGCGCATTTCTGCGTTCGCACATATGCGAACAAGCAGCTTAACTTCATCCACTACATGAAAGTTTTCAAATGGAACTTAAACATTTTAGCGTAATTCCATTCGAATTTGCTAATGCTACCCCAAAGTTCTAAAAACCCGAATTGAAATATCACCTGTCTTTTTCGTGTGATTCTCCAATTGTAGAAAGCATTTGCTGCTTTCCTTCCCAGCCATAACAGCACCAGGCCGCCAACAAAGGAAAGAAGAGCAAGTAATATCTGTGTAAAAAAGGAGAATGTGAGAAATGTCACGGATACCTGCCAATGATAACAGTATTAGGGTCCTCAAGAGGAACAAATCTGAAATGCAAGGGGGCGTCAGTCAGCGGTGGGAGGTGCTATAGGAGAGTAGTGTTAAAATTCAAAACAAGCAATAGCATGGTCTGGACAGAGTCAGCGTACAAGAGGAAGCCACTTAACATATTTTCACATATTTAGAACGGATGATGCTAACCTTATGTTCCTTCCGCTGAAAAGTGATCCACGTATATGCAATAATGGACGACGAAAAAAAGAATGTAGATAGCGTGAGATACCACAAAATCATTCGCTTCGCCTGAATTGCAAAAACACTGAACCGACGAACACCTCTCTTCACTCTGAAAGATCCCACGTGAGTGGTGGCCTGGCATGAAGGCGTCGTATGTACTAAAATTAAGACTTGATTTCCAACATTACTACAATGTAGCTCAAGTAATGAACCGTTCGACGGATCTCAAGAACTGAGTAGCGAGACCGGGAGGAACACTGGTAGAAAAAGAACGGTGCCAATGGAGCGCAATTTTTCTAGACATCATGTTTTTTTAGATTGAAGGGTAAAGGGCGACTAATCACCCACCACTACAGCAGCACCACTCGCAGCGTTCCCCTCACTGACTTCAAATCCCTTTATGAAGTTGGTAGGTTAGGAGGGAAAAGGAAGACGGAGTCATAGACGAATGTTCACGACAAAAATATAAGAACAGGTAATGTATGGCGAACCTCCGCAGTTTTCTCAATATCTTCTCGGAACGCTTTCATTTGGTGAGAAAGGGACTCCAGTTCTTCCGTGACCACTTTCTTTCGTCTCCTCAATATATTGCCCATTTTTCTTAAAGAAAAAGATCGTTGAAATGTAGACTCTGTACAGAACAATGCAGCCATTAGAGCAAAAGCACGATATTTCGACGAACAGTGAAAAGAGAGCGGAATGCAGCATCGAATTAAATGACTGTTAGCAGTGCTCAGAAATTAACATCATTTCTGTCGATTGGTTATGAAATTGAATAACATGCAGCGTGATTTAACAAAAACGAGTTGAGCAGATTCATATCGTACAACAAAGCAATCCATACATTTTATCGCAGGATTACGTGCACCCCTGTCTCCCAAGAGAAAATAAATCCTATAAGTCTATAAGATAGGCCTAGTTTCACTTCAATTCGATGTGGTCCAGCTTGATAAGCAGAGCTGTATCGAGCGTCGCATTGACTAAAAGTGGAGCTTATGGTGAAAATATAAAGAATAGATGCAAACAGTATCATCAGGAATAGCAGGGGTATCAGAAGGGAAACTCGACGGTTAGAAAAGCATTATTCGTCACCACTCCATGATAGGAACCCAGTGACTCATATAAAGAACACATGTAGGAGAAAGCGGCTGGGTGGTCCAGAGCTAAGAAAATTTTGCCGATACCGAATGTCAAAAGGAGTTTGCAAAGACCTTTGCTGATCCAAAATCAATAATGACTCCCTTTCGACGATCTTACGTAGGCAGGACTACAGTTCTGAGATATGGCACAAGTTAGAGCTACGTTGTATTGCGGCTTCTGTCAAGAAAGTATATTACATCATACAATAAGCCTAAACGGGATCACACATGTATAGTAAGTCAGTCATCCTTCTTTGTGTGGTACTGGCAAATGACCTCACACAAGTGAAGCAAAACGTCCACACGACGACGCACTATCGCAACATCTATCTCGCTCGCCTTAATCATAAGTTGCATTCGTAATACAGACGCCGGCGTCACCGTCCTTAAAGTAATTTCTACATTTCGAACGTTTAAAAAGGCATTATGTACAGCTTGAGTCATCGATCTGTGGGATATGAATGGATGATGCGGGCGTCAGCGTCGTTACTATGAATGCAACCATTGCTACCGCAATCGCATTTAACAGGGCCATGATAGGATGGGGATGCGGATAGGGTTGCACTTCCAGAGACTAATCTCGCCTTGCTTATTTCCTCCTCCTGATGACGACTTGCACGTCGGCTGAACTCATGAAATGAATTCAGCGAAGTTCGAACTCAGTGAGCAAGAAATACAGGAGCTGTGACGTGACCCACGGATAATGCACCCTCCACCACCGAGGCTTCCATCCTGGCAGGATTGATTGGATGTCCCTTGTTCGAACGCTCCCTGGTCCTCGATAGATGTTTAAGGGTGGAGCGATTCGCAAGAGTTCACTATCAATCAAACATTTCAGAGCTCGTTCCCCTGTCGTTCGACCGAACAAATATAATTAGAGCACGGTAGGTATAAATAAAAACGAAATAGCGCTTACAATAACAAAAAGATCACCCACCCTAAAGCGAAATAATGATTATCCGTAGCATTTGAAATAACTGACCGGAACAGGAACGTATTTCCAGAAATTATCAGTAGAACTAATATTTAGCAAACGTGGAAGTTGCTCAACAATCAGTGACATGCTCTTAACTGTCTAATCACTGAGGCATGGATTTTGTCAAAAACAAGCGAAACTAACAATAAACCAAAAAGTAAGGCTGATTTAAAGTTGAGCTGAGTTTTTTTTCGAAGTTTTCTAACTATTACCGGTTCACTTATGTATAAAGCTTAGTATTAAGCGAACATTCGAAAAACTTGACTTGTCGAAAATCCGTCATCCAGCTGCTCTAAAAACCAAGGGAAACTGATAAACGATTAGATTATTCCCTTTCCAGCTACTAAGGAGTTAGATCCGGCAAATGTACGTAACGCAACATTAACGAAGCTAACCCGCTGTTATGTCTACCTTATAAAATACGATAAGAAGTATTGCCGAAAACTAGGGTGTGCCATCGTTGGGTGCACAACATGAGGGAACATACCGTAGTAGACTTTGACGCCATTACTAACATTACTTGATTCAACAATTTTTGTAACTTCAGGAAGCATTATTAGAATGAGCTACTAAGCGGTTAAGGTGGAAAATAGAATGGTTATCCGAGAAAATTTTAGAATGCTGAAGAATTCGGCCGGACTCGATCAAAACAAACGATCAAATCAAGTGTAGCTTACGGCTTTTTTAAAGACAATTGCAGAAGATATTAGAAAAACAGAGCTAGATAAAAGTAAATAATTCAGCTACAGCTACAATAGAAAATGACGATCAAGGTAGTGGAGCGGCTTTTGAAAGAATCTGGTGGGGGTGGTGGGAGGGGGAGACATGACTTTCAGTCAAACCCAATGCTTTCGCATGAAAACATTTCTTTATAATCAACTGGTCAAGTGTGACTGGCAGTGTGAGCTATAAATTGCGTACAAGTAGATGAAGTACTTGAATAGTATACGACACGCTCGTTCTACGTTCTAACCTCGCGTTCATAAGTAGGTAAACAATTGACTGAGTTCTTGATATGACTAGTAGCAAAAGTAAACAGTTTGGTAAGGTAAACTAGTGGTATGATTTGTGGCATGCGTGCATCTTAAAAGCTCATTTTCTCACAAACGATGAGGACAGGCTTCTCCCTGGATGCATTTCGTCATTGATTCCTCATTGCTCTATCGGAACCTGCTTAGCCAAGCATTTGTTTCCCTTTGCCCGAACAACTCTCAAACGATTGAGCTAAAAAAAAAACAATTTTCTCTTCTTCTCTGTCCTCTGTATCTAATAGTTATTGGTCACGTAATGAGCGTGTGATGTTGCTAGGCTTTTTGAAGCCTAGTACTCGACTAATGAAACCATTTAGTGATTTGTCGCTAAACATAAAAATTTGATTTCCCTTCATTTCATTATGAAGCACATGAGTTGTTACTTGATATTTCAGAGATTCCCTTCATGCCGTGAACCCACTTATGACCCCTGAGTGTGGTTCTATACACAGAAGAACGCTTGTAAATAATATAAATACTCTAGGGGCGCCCGCCGGCGGGCCACGAGGTCGTGAATGTATTAAAAGAAGTTGTGTTGACTACAGCAAGCTGATATCCTCTGCTCACAAATCCCTCCCGTCTCCTGTGTAGGTTCCCACCACTGCAAGTGAAGACACACTCACTTGTCATGCAAGCCACGATCAGTCAGGAGTGGATTACTTCTACGCTCTTTTTGAGGTACAGGTCCTGGAACATTTCATAGCCTTATCATGTTAACGGCTGTCATTTCCAGTGAACAATTTTATTCTGAGTTTCTTGGAACCAGTAATATAATAGTACCTCTAATGTTACTAGTTACATTTCTTATTTCATGTTGAAGCAGTTATCATTTGATTTGATCAGTGACGAAGGAATCAAGGAAGGAGTCTGACTCGCTGAAAGCCTCAAGCAGGGTGGATAGCTTGATCGAATCAGTTCGCGACCGTTAGTTGACTGCCTGCGAAATTAAGGGTGGACCTCATTTGGACCCATAATTGTTTATGTCGACTAATCTCGTTAGGTTCTGAGTGATTAGTACAATTGCCGGCCATTCCCTCTATTCCACCCCATCTGCCATTTGCCTTCTCCTTGAAGTGTCGAAGTGTTTCGAGTTTTTCATTTTGGTTTACGCCATTTTATTTTTAAAAATTCCTATGTACGCCATTGCAGTTAAAGTTCAGGCTTGTTGGCTAGAAGAGTGACGAATCATTAAAGTGAGCCTTTTGAAGAGTTAAATAGATGATCACTATTTTTGGGTTGTCTGGTTTAAGACCGGTAATGAATGTGAAAGTCCACTATAGTGCAAAAGCAACAAAGAAAGTGCAAAAATCGGCCTAATTAGGGAAATATAAGATCTCAAGGAGTATGATAGTAAAAATAGGAAATTCCAACTTCCACCTTCATATAACCTCGGCATTTGTATATCATTCAGTATTGTGTTGTAATTCTTCTGCCGACGAGGTTGTTAGGTGGAAACTTTGCTAGGGGCCTGATGTTTCGACGCGATCGTCTTTTCAAAGGTCTAAACATGGCCCAAGGTTCAAGAGATGTCCTTAAACCGCCGAACACCTCTTCTCCCTAGCGTTTCTGATGGATCGTTAGGGAAAACCAACCGAGAAACACCATCGGGGGAATAAACTCACCCAGTCCACTACCGCAAAAGCATGTTTCTGTTCCCTAACGTTTCTTAACGCGTACTGCTAGGGTCTTAACCACTAATTCTCAGTTACTAACCATAAATGACTTGGAGTGGCGCTGTTCCGCTCTTGCGGTGGCAGACTGGGTGAGTTTATTCTCCTCGTTGGTGTTTCTCCATTACATGTCCCTAACATCCCATCAGAAACCCTAAAGAGAGGAGGCGTTTCGCGATTTAGAGGACATCTTTTGAACCTTGGGCCACATTCAGACCATTGAAAAAGACGATCGCGTCAAAACGTCAGTCCACTAATAAAGTTTCCACCTGACATTCTCGTCGGCAGAAGATTCACAAGGCAATCATAGTGAAAACAGGGGTTGGAGGAAAATTTGGCCATAAAAGCCACGGGGGTATGGGGTATGTGTACGAACGTGCGTCCGAGGATACGCGCGGCAAATTGCGCGGCGAAGTTTGTAAGAATTTGAACGACTTTGACGCCTATCATTGGGGCCCAAATTTGAAATAAAGTGGATCAGGAAGATCATCTGACCCTACTAAACTACACTGCTTCGAGTTTGTGCCCCGAAAATTGGCGCCGCAGTCGCACAAATCGTCACGAACTTCGCCGCGCAATTTGCCGCGCGCACTCTCGGACGCACGTTCGTACCGTCCCCCCGGGGGTATGAATGGGTATTTCGACGAGCTGCGTGTGACGTGTGACGACACTTTGTGGTACTGCAATGTCACCTCGAGACCTCAGTGGGATGCGCCGCGCGCGAAGTCTGCGGGTTGACCTATTTTCGACGAACGCGCGCAACGGGCTTTCCCAGCGAGACCACTGTCGCGTGCTGTCTGCGGTTATGAGAATCTGGCTGTAAAGCCCAGCGTTCGCTAAGAAAAGATTTACTTCAGTCAGCTCGATGTACGGCAAACTATATATTTCGAATCGTGATCTAAATTCAAAACCGTTTTGAACTTTATGATTTTGTCATGGAGCTGTCATTACTTACTGCTCACTGGGCGCGCCCAATTCAAAAGCTGTTGTGGTGTATGCACTCTGTTGTCTGCGCTCTAGAACGCCAGAAAAACGCCGCTATTGTGCGGTCGACACGCTGCCAGCAGCAACACGCCTGTCGCTACAGCTAAGAAGTATAGATCACAGGTGACTGACTTGATATCACCCTTAATGGAATGGCAACAGAGAGTTAAGATAGCTCGGAAAGCACTAACAAAGATCCTGCATTAAACATCCCTCAAATTCCAAAAGAGCTCTTTTCTTTTGAATGCATTCCGTCTTCTGCACCTTCCGAGCGATTACTGTAGCTTAATGATTTTAGCTTTCTTTTGAACTCAGCTCTTTTGCAGAATGTGATATGTTTCGTTATCGTTGTGGCAAGAAAGCGGTCCCCTTATGTCTCCTCGCTATTCTTGTCTTCTTCCTGTGCCGCTATTGCATTACTTGGCTGTCGAGGAAAGGATCAAAGCCTAATAGGAGTAATTTGTTTCCCAAGGTAATACGGTTTGTTTTAAATTATTCATATTTACATTTCTGGTCGTTTTTATGATTTGTTTACATTCCAGAAGTTCATGCATTTTTCTGTGAAATCGTGAAAATTGTTCATAGTGAACAAATGCCATATGAGACAGGAAGCATAATAAAGGTAGACAACAGCTGAAATGCTGAAGAAAGTTTTAAAACATGTCGGCTTAGACAAGGAAATACTGCTTATATTGTTTTTTGTGTCTTATTGATATTCCAGCAATGAAATCATAGCGCTACTTTACTAATTCAGTCATCCCATAAATGAAACCGCCCATAGATGTTGATTTGCTTTACAACCGTTTATTCTATTTTCACCGCATTTATTAACTGCTAACTAGGCGAAATGGAGAGATGGGCAGCAGGTACGGTTCCGTGTAATCGATTCGCCGTACGCGGCTGTCGCGAACCATTCGTTCGCCGTTATTACAGCTCTAGTGTTCTTCATTCAGCTCAGACGATATGCGATCGTTATTTTAGACATGATTCTACTGTTAGTTCTTTTGTTTCTGTACTTCTCATCAACTGCCGCATCCTGCTACATTCCTTCGCGCACGGCGTTCCTCTCGCCGCCACGCTGCAATTTCGTTCCTACTGCACCATACCCCATTTCGACATCCCCTAGAGGTCGTTAAAACCTATTCCATTCATTTTCTTTGCTTGGTGGGAGGGGATAGGGTCCCACCGCTTTTCTCCAACAGTGAGTGCTACATGTAGCGCACAGAAGGGGGTAGCTGGTTTTACTTGTGCTTAGAGTCGGCTCTTACAATTAATTGAAGGAATTCAGTGTTTATATAGGTCTTAAAAGGGAAGAAGCGCCGGGGTGGATTTGCAAAAAGTAGGGATTCAAATTGGACATTCAAATAGTTAACCCACCCCGATGCTCCTTGCCTTCTTAGGCTTACACTAATCCAGAAAAACCTTATTTCTCTGCCAAGTAACGCTCCCACCAAGGGGATTAACAGCCTTCCTTCACACTTGTGTAAATAAGTGTACCCTTAGTCCAGGGGTGGCGAAATTTCGAGACTAAAGCTAGATTCCGTCGTGCGTTGTCGTTCTGTACGTACAAGAGCTCAGGTTTTGGACGACTTTCTCTCACCGCTTTTGCCAAATGCTGACGTTCGCAGGGACTAGCGACAGCTGTGACTATCTCATCAGCGCTTAGCAAGTCTTAGTGGATGGGTGGGTCCCCTCATATCTCAAAGACTGTGAGACGGTGCTCGCGTCACCGCAGTCTAGTATCTCCTGCAGTGATGCGGCTCATCCAATTGTTGCCCGTTATAGAGTTGAGTTGAGAGCGAATCAGCTTTTTTCAGTTCATCAAACATTTCGTTGACTGATTTTCATTCTGTCAAATCTCTGGTGCGCCATTTCCTACAGCTGAATCTAGTCGAAATTTTGCTTGTGAATGTTCTTGATAGCTGCGCTCTTCAGAGAAACCATGACTCTGAAGCACGGTTGATTGCATGATTTCCAGAAAAGGAAAAGAAGTGGAACTTCGGGTGAAATAGTGTCGGGTATATTATGTTGCGAGGAACGGGGCATGAAAGGTTCTCATCATCATTCCTGTAAGATTGAAGCCATGAAATCCACGCCGCGTCAGTATGAATAAATTCATACATCTCTATCTACTTTCCCGTTAACTGTCAACACTAATGCGATTCGTCTTCGGTCGAGAGCAAGTTAGAATGGGAATGCAGCACAAAGGAAGAATCGTTCACATAAACGCGTGCTGAATAATAAAAATGTTTGTCAGCTCCTCTTTGAGGTGCGCATTCCAGCTTTCCTAGGGCTTCGACGCTGTCCGTAAGGCGTAGCTGTCCCCTGGCCACATAGTCAACCATTCTGCTCCCTTAGCACGTTCTTATGAGGTTGTCGGGAGCCATAAATTAATCTGGATTGTGTGTTTGAACCAACCCTTTTTCTGAAAGACTAGTTTCACCTATTTTCAAAATAAAAAACGTCGAATTAAATATGTACGCCAGGCCAAGGTACGGAATGTAAACAAGTTCATAATTGAATGAATATTTGAATCTCTACTTCAGGTACGAAACAGTCCAGTGTTAATTTATCAGCCTGATGACTCGCACACTCAACATGGATCAATCATTTTTCACAAAAAAGGATGTCAAATAAGAAACTGCTTACTAACTACGATAGGTATGCAATCATAAATCGCTCGTGTGGACAAGTGTCGTGATGGATTTCTCCAAAAGTACGACTGCGCTATTCGCGGGCGCGGTCGCTGCTACAACTTAATATTACTTTTCTGTTTGTTTTACTCTACTACATAGCTTCACATATCGTTTCATTGTCAGTGCAATGCTCTGCAATCATTGCTTTGGAAAGTCCTATAATAAAAGGGAGCGTCCTTCCGCGCGTTCGTCAAAACCAGGCCACCCCACCCACTTCGCGCGCGGCGCAGCCCACTGCAATCTCGAGATGACATTACAGTACAGCTAAGTGTCGGTGAAGCAAACGATTTGCATCTGTCCGTGTTATCTTCTCTTCAAGCTGACTGCTGTGGAGCATGCAACTGCGACGTCTGTCAAAACTCGTGGGATGCGTGCGACGGCTGCGGCGATTCGACGGACTCGCGGAACGAAACACACCCCTTTAAAACGCAGCCGCAAGGGGATCGGATTCGCATGGGAAGTTAGTAGTACTCTCACATGCCCTCAGGTACTAATAAGAGAAGTTTTCTGATCAGATAAAAAGGGGATCAGACTTACAGAACGGATCGAGCAGTTGGGCTAGTCCAGTGCAGTCTGCTCACATCACGGTCCTCAAAGCGAGACCGAAGCTTCATACATATTGATCAGTTCACGTATAGTCGTACTCACCATTTCTTTCCACTAAATATGTTCATCTTTTTCATTTCTAAAAAAGCGATGTCTTTAAGAAGGGCACAAATACACAGCTGATGTCGTCGTTTTCGGAGAGAATTCAGCATGGGAACCACCTTCACCTCGCCTATCCAGTCAGTTTTGGATCATTCGGCTACTTGAAAGCCCCGCCAACACTAATTCACTGACGGTTTACGATGGAAAGGTGAGATCCATATTGCGTACACTATACTTTTTCCCAAGTGTTACGTATCTCTAGACGGTATTCAGGTTAACGCAACAATCAGCTATCGCCTAGACAGTGACTTACCAGTTGCTTATGGTCAATATGAGTCATTCGTTGTACCACATACATCGTCTGCAAAACTAAATTTCGCAGAAGGTTATTCTTCTAAAATGTAATTATGTCTTGTTTCAGACGAATGTTTGGGAGCACAGTTGTACAGTGAAAATCGTGTGTTCAATGGCGCGATAACGCGCTCCCCTATGCGCGCCCATAACCATTTGAAAGTGAATTAATGAGCGTCAGCTGTGGAACGAAGTACCATGCCTTTTACGCTGGCGCATACTGGATTTCGGTTCTTTCATTCTGCGACGCGAGGAGTGGAAACCTAGCTCGGATCTAAGGTTTTACACTTGCACTGTTGGTAAAACAAAGTGGTTTCGACGGAATATGTCTAATGGCAACACACTCTACTATATTACGCGAGGGATGCGGTGTCGATATCGATCGATACGTCAGTGGTTCATGCAACTCAGGCTGGGGCTGCGGGCCTAGACTCAGGCCCTTCAAGTATTAGCGTCCTTACAGTTCGTTGGCGTGGCACGGTAATATTTCCTGTTTATCGCCCAGTACCGACCATCTACAGATCCTTCCGCGAGAGAAAATCTTCAGCAAAGGATCGTGGATGTAGCTTCAAAAGCTATTTTCTCTGAGAGTTTCTACTAATTTTCGTTTTTTTTCGGTGGTCTCCGAGCTGAAGTTTTACCAAAAGCTGGTTGAAATCAAAAGCCGAGGAAGCAATTGAATGATGGAGGTCACTAGTAATATGGGAGAACGTCCGTTGCGCGTGTCCGTCGAAAGTAGGTCACCCCGCCCACTTCGCACGCGGCACCACACTGAGTTCTCGAGATGACATTACAGTCCACCAAGTGTCATTGGAGCAAATAAATTGCATTTGTCTGTGTTATCTTCTTCTGACTGCCGTGGACCAAACGCAAAGCGTATACCCCAGTGACAATTGCGACGCCTGTCAAATATCGCGGGCCGACTCGCCGCGTGCGACGGCTGCGGCGTGACCTAGTTTCGACGGACACGCGCAACGAAGCGCACCCAGTAATATGCAGTCTTACTCGTACTCCGCTCGTCGCGTTTCCACTCCCATCCTGAACGCAAGGAAGTGATCGATTATAATCCAAAACCACCCGAGCTATTTCAACGCCTTTTGCCGTATGGAGGTTGTACTGCCGAAGTTATAAAAATTGTCAAGCTGAAATAATATGCATGTGGCAAGTGCTATGACAAACTTGATCAAGTCTGACCCTTTTTAACTGAAGGCTTACCATGTTCTGGGTTCTACATGAATCCCTGATCAGTAACAAAACTACTTCTGATAGCTGCTCTTGCTTAAGGAAAAGCACGTATGGTCTGTTGGATCGTTTCAAACTGCTTCACAAATAATCATCGAATGGCGTATGCACGGCGTCTTGCACGGTATATACAGGTTAGAGTTGATAGTATTCCATTTCCAATACGAGCATCTTACCTCCATTGTCTTTAGGAATACAAGGGAAAGGCGGCGCTAATCAGTTATTGAAATGCATCATGTGCCTGAGCTTTCTGCGGAGTTGTAACGTATTTGGCTAATGGAATGAGCTATGGAATTCTTATTTAGCGGTGCCAGCTTCCCGCGAGTGGGGCGTTCTCCTGTTGCCTCCTTATTTCTAGTGACTTTCCAATCCCCACAGGGCACTGCTATGATGATGTAGGAGGATGACAGTGGGCAGTACTCCGAGCATTTCCGATGTACCTGTGTTGGACGAATGCATTCTAAAGTCTATATGGAAGATTTAGATGGCATGGAAAAATATTCGGAAAAAATGTGATCCCACTTATGATGAAAGAGCTTGGAAATCGAAGGAGCGCTGACGCCTCTAAAAAAAGCGGAAAGTATTGGCTTCCAAGTACGGCTTTCTATGAACCTCGGCATGACTGTATTATTGAG
>UZAF01016964.1:0-11792 GCA_900617895.1 Haemonchus placei
AGAATCGGAAGCAAAGTTTGCATGGAGATTTTCGTTAAGTGGAGCACGCCTGATGGTTTCAAATCATTTTCACCGCGTCACATAATAAATAAATGTTAAATAAATAAATAAATAATCAGGACCAGAATTTGGGGTGTTTGTCAATCTCCCGCTTTTTCAATCCGCGAACCATCCCGTAGGGCAGCGAAGCGTCACGTGGGTGCAATGAGAAGTACTAAGGCTAGAAGAGTAGGAGAGTCTATTGATTAGCCGTTTGGTTCCAATGACTATTGATTGAATCGATCGGCTTTTGATTTGACTTTTGAGTGAAAATAGCATAGGAGATTTAACTTCTACAGGGTAATCTCGCTTTTAATTGATCAAAATTGACGGTTTTCTGTCAAGCACACATTACCATGCAGCTGGTCTAACTGGTAAATAAATAAATCTCCGAATAGTTGAAGTTGTCAGAAAAAAATAGGAGTCTAGCCATAGAGAGCCATAGTGATTACTTCAGCATAGCATAGCAAAATGGATTTTATAGAAAGGGATGAATATCCGATGATACAAGTTTTAGTAGTGAAAGAGCGAGTAGCAAAATAGAAGTTCGCAGAACAATCAAATCCGAGGAAAAAACTGACTTCGAAATCCGATTTACTCGCCAGAATGACCTGTAAGAGCAGATGGTGATTAGACCAGTCTTCCTGCCCTCCTAAACTCGTTTGTCACCGATTATTTGGAACAAACTAGTAGAACCGAAAAGCCCTGAGTAGAGTTCATCCTGACTATTTTCATCCTCTCGGATCGTTGTTTGGGCTTTCCCACTTCCTGATGAAAATCTAACTTCTAGCTCATTACATGGGAATTAAGACACGCATTCTCATGTTCAAGTTGTTGATTGTTTGTGAAAAGCATGGGCAGCATAAAGTGTTCACAATATTCATTTTGATGCTAGCAATTGTAGCCAGTTTTCACCACCTACCTTGGATATTGGAACGTAGATTAATCCTACTTACCTCTACTCTTCGACTAACAAAGCTAGTTTTCCTTACTTTCACGAGTCCCTAAAGTTAGGCCCTTT
The DNA here is from genome assembly GCA_900617895.1 of Haemonchus placei. Classification (NCBI taxonomy): domain Eukaryota; kingdom Metazoa; phylum Nematoda; class Chromadorea; order Rhabditida; family Trichostrongylidae; genus Haemonchus; species Haemonchus placei. The sequence continues at coordinate 1,061 of UZAF01016964.1, forward strand.
GATTCAAAAAAAACCTCTGTGAGAGATCGTTCTTATTGATAATATCCTATTGTGACAAGTCATAGGAGCGAATCCTTTTCGGGAAATGTCTTTCAAAAAAGAGCGAGGTCGACCTAATTGTGAGTTTCCAGAGTGCGTTATGACGCATCTAATCACTTCGCAGCTACATATATCCACCTTCGACATTACTTTCATTATTCACCTCTGCACTTTGTTTTTATTTACCTCAATAGTTACTTCAACTCTTGAAGAGCTGTCTGGCGCTTCTGAACACACCGCTAGCTACTGCATATTGTTGTTTATCATTTATCTGCTATGTTTTTTACATACCTATATTTATTATCTGCTTTCTTCCGAAGGGTCTCTAAATTTTTACTTCGCTTCCTTGAGGCTCTTTAGCTGTCTGGTTGGCTTTTCGTCTCCCCAATGCAGCCTCTTTGGTAATTTGTTGAATTTTTGAGTGTTTCTAAGGAAAATTGACCAGTCCGCCTACAATTTTCAATCAGCTCGCCTTTTCAAGGTTATTTAGCAGACAAAGACAAAGCCTTAGACCCATATGGGAGTTCAGTCGCTTCCTTGATGTCCTGGCTCGTAATGGAGGAGTAGATTTTTGAACGGACAGGTGTACAATATATTGACGCTGTTACTACAAAAACAGAAAAAAGTCAAATAAAAAATTCAAGAAAACCTAGGAATATAGTAATGGACCGTCTGGTGAGGGTGTGTAGCTTTCTCGATAACCTCACTTCTGGATGAGGTATCTTTTGTCTCTCACTTACAGCTACGTCATAACGCCTCCTCCACAAAACCTAATGGGGCACTTAAACGAGTGTCATTTTTTGCATATCCCCAACATCCAATTTACGAGTAATGTGCCCTTGATTTCAAAAGAAAGTACGTTTTCATGCATTCACTAAGTCTTACTACTAAATGCATGAGAAATGTACTTTTGTTTTTGAAAACGTACTTTTAAAAACGTTGTATACAATATAATTTCCATCGCTAAACTTACTTATTATCACAAAATGGCACGGTACTGATTTATAAATAGCCTTTGCGGAATATCTATAGTACCTCGTCCCATTGCTTTCCATGCAAGAAGTTCGGGAAACTCTTTGGGAAAATCGTTTCCTATCTCTTTCTACCTTTTTTACGCCCTTCATAAATTTTAATTCTCTCGGCAAAGCTTTTGAGTTATGTGGTAAGGCAATCAAGTCATATGGTAACCATATGATGCTTCAGTTGTAATGCAATATTTGGGAGAATTATTTGAGTAGAATTGTGTCGGTAGTTCGATTCTATGGCTTTGAAAGCTCTTGAAAATTGGTGGTTGAGTTCGCCTCTCCCCAAAGTGACGACAGCGTACGCCTCCTACTTAAAGAAAGGTCGGGGCGGTCCAACCGAGATGGCTTGCTTCTTGACTAGATGCGTTGACCATGACCAGATGCGAATTTTATTTTACCCTTACTATAAACTTTTTATTACGCTTACTATCGGCATTTCCGCAAACTCCAGAATTTCATTTTTAAATTTTTCTAGTGGAGTATCTTACTTTTCAAGAAGTCGACCTGCGGTAAGGTAGTCAACTCGAAGATGTAGTTTCCTTTGTCGAAATGGCCTGCCACTTGTTGGGATGCATATAAGGACGACCACTTAGAACTGAAATGTGGAGCTGCTCTCTCAAAAACTGCCTCAACACTTGCTTCGGTCGCGAGATTTTTCATTTTATATTTTTTTTTTCAAAAATTAGTCCTTTTTTAATTTTGGATGAAATTTTCGAGTGACTTCTTTCCCTCTATAAGTTATCATAATTCGTCGATGATTTGATGTCTTAGAAATGCAGCCCTGCTAAAAAATTACTGAATTTTCTGTTAATGACGATCATCTGTAGATAGAGTTTCGTTCTTTACTTTGTCTTGGAAGGGAAAAGCTCGACAAGTGACTTCAGGCTAGAGTGGGGCTTGAATCCATAAGTACACATGTATCCTAAGTTCATGAAAACTTTTAAGGTCAACTTTGCTTTTGATGTGGGAATCGATGTGTTCAACTATCGTTTGCTATCAGACATAAGCATTTTCGAATATCGATGCCCTTTTCTATTCGTCACGTTCTAATAACGTCAGATTAAACTTTTCGTTAATTTCCCCCTCTTTTTTGGAGACGAGATGAACTCGGCAGTCTCGCCATCTTCATGAGTTCATGACCCAGGCAGGACCCATGCAGCCACCATGAATCTAGAAGGCTGTATGCATTACATGATGATCTATAAGGTATAATAATATTGGTTACCTCGTTGATAAACCTTACTCCACGCTGCGTCCTACATCAGTAGGTGGGTGCTCTTGACCAATCACCGCTTTTCCGTTTTAAAGTACTAGTAGGACTGGGTAAAGGCAACTCGCTGACGTCAAAGTTGATTCGTTCATTATTTTCCCTTTTGTTTTTACCGCTCGGATTAGGAATACTGCTGTCATTCTTGAGACCTTTTAAAGCCATCGGACTTAGTTGTAGGAAAAAGCGAACCACCGATGTTTATTGTGGCTTAGTTCGTTGTCGTTGTTTAGCGATAGTCATTTACTATTCACAACATTTTTTTTGTGGATCCCATCATTTCAGGACCCGAGGGCAAGTGCATGGCGCTCTCCAGCTGTTCACGGCGCTTCTTAACTTCCACTTTTTTTTGAGAACATTTAGGGTATCGTAGAGGTTGTCAGTTTGGCTACGAGGACAAAGAGAAATCTAAATTTTTTCCGGATGTTTAGTGGTTTTTCAAGAAAACTTCTATGGGAAAGGCTAGAGGTTGTAGTCAAGAGCTTTCGTAGTGAGGAAATGGAAAGAAGAAAAATTTGTGCACCAAATAGATGAAGTCAGTAGGGAGCCCAGCCCACGCATATCCTACTCGTTTTAGAACCCTTAGAGTCCACTGTATAATCTCAATCAACAGGTTTGTCTTCTAGGTTACCTAGGCAAAATACTAATACATAATGCATGCCTCACAGATATCGGGCAACGCCAGCGAGCTAAACAATTGAGCGAGGAGCGACTTTGCTGTACAATGTTTGTTTGAAGCATGATCCCTTTTATCATGGCGAATTTTCGGCAAAAGTATGTGCACGGCGTATACTTAACTCATTCTTCTTATTGNGAAGCATGATCCCTTTTATCATGGCGAATTTTCGGCAAAAGTATGTGCACGGCGTATACTTAACTCATTCTTCTTATTGTTTTTCTTTCGTTTCTAGCTTTATTCTGATAAATCACTGAGTTGCTAATTCTCATTAGCTTCATTATTCATTATCAATTATTAGAATTAGAATTAAAATTAGAAAGAAATTCGCAACAAATTGTCAATAATCATGTTAACATTCTTTTATTCTTTTCAAAAGATTTAGTTATATATATTTATATCAGGCATAGTTTTAGGTATGGCATCCTTCCTTCTAATATTGAAATAATTTGATTGAACTTATATGAGTTCTATCCAATTATTTCTTGACTAGGAGAAAGGATGTGATGTGATGTGAAGGGACAAACACCTTCATCAAACACTCTGTGTGTACGCTGCTTTGAAGCCGGCCAAGCAGTATAAATGCTCTAGTCTTTGCTAATCAGTAATTGGAACCTTAAACCTATTGGGGACACAAAACCAGGCTATCTTGTACTTTGAATAGCTCCCATGACTATGAATACGCTTTACACTGCTTCCGCGAATTCAAANTTGTACTTTGAATAGCTCCCATGACTATGAATACGCTTTACACTGCTTCCGCGAATTCAAACGCTTTTCGGGTGTGTGGCTTATTCCGTATTGGGAACGAACAGCGCGAATTAATTCATTTTTCCTTCCATCTCGATGTTGGTTTTCGTCAAGACGTTTTGTGGAAAACCAACCACGCTCCATGGGATTTTGTTCCCTTCGCTTTCTCACCATCAGCTGACTTTTTTCAACCCCATAGTCCTTCAATTGATGTCTTCCACAGACGTTTTGTGGAAAACCAACCACGCTCCATGGGATTTTGTTCCCTTCGCTTTCTCACCATCAGCTGACTTTTTTCAACCCCATAGTCCTTCAATTGATGTCTTCCACCGTCTCGATTCCAGATCTCTCTTTCGTCTTACTTTCTTACTGATGAAAAGGACAACTCTTTGAGTATAACGACAACTTCTAGAAAAAAGTCCTTTTGTGATTACTAACAGATTTCCTCTATTAGGATCTTGGCTAAGTTATTAAACGTCATTTGACGCATATGCTCAATGTCTAGAAGAGTTTGGTTGAAATACGAATCCAACCACTACATCTGTTCGAACAGCAGCTGCTATTTTGATAAAAAAGATTAACGGTTTCATAGAATCTGGTGAACAGACCTACTCTTTTTGCTTTCCCTTTGCTCGGCTTCGATTACTGCTTACTCCATTGGCAGACATACTCGGTTAAGTGGCTAAGGAGTGTTTCATTCCTCTTAAAGCTTTTGAAACCAGATCGCAAACTGGTTCTCTCCTCTCGGCAGAGTTGTTTATTCGAGCAAGGTTTCGTTTTTTAACGAAGAATAGCTGCTTTGCTTTCATGTGACTCCACGTTCTGAGAGAAAGTCAGAGGCATGGCGTAAATCATGGTAAACGCGCTTACCATTCAAAAGTTGGGCTCATCACGTTTTGCTTTGACTTTGTCATTCTTTTTTAAAACTTTTTCTACAGTAGCCATGGAATTAGTTTTCGACCATTTTTGGTTATCGTTATTCAGTTTTTACGTAAATAGATAAATAAATAGGTAAGTAAATCCATGAATCAATGACCGAGCCATTGATGATGTAGCGCCTTAGAACACTTAACGAACGAAATGAGGTAAAATTTCAAACCTACCCTTAGCCATTTTGTGGTCTTTCCCTTCGAAAAGCTCCTCGAAAATCAACTTTTTAGGAACTAACCGATTCGTTAGTTACTTCTCTCTTCCCTAGCTGTTCATAGCTCAACTGGAATTTGAGCTTAGGGACCAATCAGGAGTTTCTTTAGTACCCCATTATGGCTTACGCAATGGCTTATGTGTCGGTCTGGAACCGAGTCGCAATCAGTCATCGATTATATGGTGCTCTGTTGCTTGGTCTTATCTGAGGAAATCTTCAGTTTTTTCCTTCAGAGACACATGAGTTCCTTGCTTGTCTTGATGGCAGTTTTGAACGATTATGTGATGTAAGTTGTGATAAATGAGGGTACGTTTCTCCTTGAGATGGCAAACCCTTGAGATGCAAANAAATAAACGATGGTCTCCTCGGCTGAGTTGAACGTTTTTTAGACTCACTTAACCACTTGTACTCTCTTTCACCATCAGTTAAGGAACTGCTCCGTCTCTGGAAGAAATTTTACGATCTCAGTATATAACTTTCTGGCGTATGGTAGGAGCCAGCAATCAAAGGCGTATTTTATAGCATAATAATTGAATTGATATGGATTGAAGGGTAAAGGACAAAGTGTTCCGGTACTAATCATTCCCATCTGTGGGATGCGTTCCCGCACTCGACTTTAATTCAAAACCGTAGCGACGTATTGAATGCGCATGGTTCCCATACAATGACTTACGATGGCCCGCCGATGTAAAAGTCAATGCTTCTATCCTCCCAGACAAGTCTGGTACCAATTTAATGACCCCGGAGTGATGTAAGGCTTAATTGATCTAGACGGATATCAGTCCGGTATTCGAACCCGTGACATGCGTGAGAGGGAATTCCTAATTGGGAAGTGAAGTTGAAAAGGGCGTCCTAGCGGCCGTGGAGGCTAGTTCTTTCTGAATGGTTCAGAAATCCGATTCTGGGGGTGCATGGAGCTCTCCACGTTTGGACTCACAATTAGAAATCTAGCAGTAATACCGACTACTGGACTTGCTAGAAAGAGAATGGGACTTGCTTGAACGACTTGCTTCCAGTGAGGTTAATCAAGAGATGAGGGGAGGGGGGATGGAAGCTAGAGCGTTGCTGGTACGAAAGAAGTCCCATTCATCGATACGCTCGGTTAGAATGTTCAATTTCAAACACTTGGATCGTTCTTCTTTTTATCTTCCCCGTCCCCTTTAAAAAAATATCTCGGGTTCACATGAAGACAGGCTACTGCTGTATTGAGTGAGTATGTACATTGTTGGAATCGAATTATCAATCATTTTTCATCGAGGGGCCATTGGAATGAGATAGTCGGGCTCTATCAGGGCTAGAAAGTAAGTTGTCTTAAGACAGTACCCTTGTCTATTCTGAATGAAGACAGAATACATATTCAGTGAAACCTCAAGCGCCCCTTTTATTGAAGATGAGTAAATGAACATATGCATAACCATCTATATAGTATGTAGTTCCTTGATGTTTGAATCTTCTTTTTCGAATCTTTCCCTTCGAGCAAATTGAAATCTTTGAGATAGTTTGGCTATAAAATCGCAATCAAGTCCCTTATATCGTATAAAAAGTGCATAACGTTCTCTGCTCTATCAATGCTCTTTCATCTGAACGTACGAAAAATTGTACCCCTGGGGTATGGCAAGGGCAAGCCCGATAATCAACATTTCTAATTGTGGCGCTCAATTTAGATATTACTCATGAATTCTACTTACGTAACAAGCTGCTGGAACCCCGATGTTGGGCACTACCTTCTTAGGGAATAGGCAAAACTGGTGAATTAGATGACCAACAACTTATGTCTCGCGACCGACCGTAATAAACTACACTTCCTTCCACGCATTTCTCCCGTTTTCTCTAAATTGATAAGGGAACAGTTGAGCAGGCTTATGAATGAACCACCCTTTTGGGGTGCGCCACGTCTTTGACCACAGTTCGGATTGTGACATTCTAAATGGGTACATGGTCCATACCATGACTTGCAGTGGCATAAAGAGGCGCAAGTCAATGCTTTTATCCTCTCAAATGAGTCTGGTACCCACTAACTGACCCAGATGGATGGAAAGCTTGACTGGTCTGGGACCATATCGATCCGGAACTCGAACACGTGACCATGCGTGTCTTAGTTCGAACAATGTATTGTTAAGGAATATGTTTACTATAGAACACATGTAACTCTTGCGTCATCATCCCTCCTGTTATTTTTTAAAGAACTTTACTTATTTTAATCTACTTTGTAACATTTGTAAAATTTTGGTGATATTGAAGCCTAGTTTGATCCAAAATAGCTTGATAAAAAGCTGTCCTAAGTGAGGATAAATCCTGCGCTACCCTTCAGCTAAGAGGTTCGTATGGTGGAATATTTGGACCCGAAGTTCAGCCGCCCTAATGTTCAACAGGTTCTGTTTTACCGTTGATTCGCTTTTCCCATCTGTCTGTCCCATGTGATCAAACAGGGAATGCGAATGAGTTCGCTACCAAACAAAGTGCACAACAAGAAGACAAAGATCGACCTGGTAGCAGCTGAAATCGTGAAACTGTACGATTCATACCCATACACTGTCTCTCTACTGCACTTTCTCCGGGCATTTAGAAGCAACGTTTTGCTGTTTCGCCGCACTGCTCTTCCAGCAATCAAGACTAGACAGGAAGGTGACAACATTTTTAGGGTAAACTTGTTTGGAACATTTTAGTCAATTGAGTTATCGTTCATATTTCTCGAAGTTATGTCTTGCTTGCGCGGAGCAGAAATATGGTTATCGGCTGCTTCATGAGTTGTACTGATAGAAGATTTGTTGCTACTGCAGTGTGTACATGCGTGATACTCTGCCATTGTACTTTTTTAATCCCTCAGGGATATCCATGTATTTTTGGAAACAGGAAAGTATAATCTTAATTAAAAATGGGCAACATAGAAATGCTATACGGGCATTTTCACTCAGCACGAATTTCTAATCACTTTCCATCTTTTCCAACGCAGTATTGTTCATAGTGAACAAACTTCGTTGAGAACTCGTCCATCAATAGCACGTCTTTGAGATTTGACTTTCAGTTTTTGACCAGTTCCTTCGCTCTCATACCTTTTGAAGTGAACCTTTCCAGGTTCAGGATTATGAGGCCTATTCACATTAGAGTATCACAGGACTCTCCTGGATAAAGCATAGGGTCATTGAATCGCCTATTTCGTATTTCTGTTCTATTCTGAAGCAGACTTAGGTAATGAAGCCAACTTTAAACTGAACTTAGATTTAGTCTACCCCTGGTATTGTTCGAGCACGGTCATACATGGATCGTTGGAGCGGGGCGGCTGCTCATAATTGCTTATAAACCCTGGATATGAAATAGACTATTCGGATTTGGAAGGTTTGATTCAAACGAGATTCAGTTGCGAAGTCGGTGTGTGGGCATTGTTCATAGGGAGCCGGGGTCCTTTTGCGGCCAATGTACATCTCTTACTGTTAGAATCTCCAAAGTTTTATGGGAGCTCAGGAGCATTTTTGCACAGAGTGCATGTATTTTTTCGCCTCCTCGAGTTTTAAGATAACAGTGAGATGCTCGGGAGTGCAGAGAAGACCGAAGAAGGATCTCTTCTACTCCATCTGTTTTGTTCTCTCCAACTCCGACCATCTTACTGGTCTCTTACCATCCTTTCGCGAAAAGTGCTGAAATTTCGAGAGAAGCTGAAGCTAAAGCTACGGAACCAACCGAGAACTCTGGGTCTTTCTGTGAGCTTTACCAGCTATTCGTTTTCCTTTCACTTTTCACTTCTCTATACGTAGAGCAACTTCTTTTGCTGACCTACGAAATCATAGGCACTGAGCCTGACCTGAAAGCTTGTATCGGAAGCGTCCCTTGGAACGGGTTGGATCCTTCTCAGGGAGTATTCTAGGTTGACGTCATCTGAAATGCTTAGCAGCTCTCTTATTAACTTTCTACATTTTTCTTTGTCAACGCGGCAAGAGACACATTCTGTTTTTCGGCATGTTTCTCTTTTTACCTTAAGTGGCCCTCGTTTGTGGTGTCTGCCTAATTGCATGGGAGTTTGAAGTGGCTTTGCGCTGCTTACTCGCAGTCTTCAAAGAATAAGCAAATTTCAAATAGACAAAGCCCGAACCGCTGAAAGACATTATGAGGGGTGGATTACACATCGCATGATTGAACACACTTAGGATTTTCTTGATATCAGATTGCCAATCGTTGGTGCAATTCCCTGAATTCGTATTTGATACCCAAACAAAGCTTCTTGAGAATTTCTGTGGATTTTATATTTTTGAGCCTAAAATCTCATCGACTCTCCATTTTTGTAGCCACCGTTGATTTTATGCAAGATCTAAACTTTTTACAAAGAAATTCTAGCTACTCGTGGTGGGAATTTTATCTCCACAGCTCTACAGCGAACTCATTGAATATGTAGACCTGATTTCGCCACTGAATCCGCAGAACCTGGTAAAGGAGTTCTTTGCTCGTCGCCCACTGTCCTTCCATTGACCTTTCATTTCGAAGGGATTTGGTCGACATTGAGTCCATTCCTCGAATGTTGGAAGGCAGCAATACCAAGTAGGACATCTGGTATCTTTCAGAACCGTGTTTCGTTTCTTTTGGTACAGAATTGGCATTCAGTGGGTGCGGCCGAACCGCCTGAAGCCGGAAAAGATGAATTTTCTGACCTTCTACCTAGCGTTCCATTTTGCCTTCTTTCTAATCTTGAGAAATGATTTTTTTCTTACAAGTCTAGACATTTTTTTGATTACCATTGTTCTATTGTTCTCATGGGATCCCATCTGCTTCGTTAGTCATGAAACGAGCTGTCTGCAAATCCTTTCACGTTATTTGTCTTGAAGGCTTTGGAATGATGGAAGAGGATCTCATCATGGAAGTCCTTGATGAGATCCTTTTCCATCATTCCCAAGGCTACACAATGCTCTTCCGTCATTTTCATCCGTACATCATGGATCACCTTTGGAAACTTATTCTGGAATGTCCACTTCCATAAGCTGTCAATGATGATGTATTAAGGGCTTATCATTCGGGGAAAACGCTTTGTTTCTGTCGCTCCTGTTCCTTCTTGGCTCAACTAGTACAATCCTTTCATTTCTCTCATCACAGTTCTTGTTTTTGCCCCACTTTGTCGCATCCTTGGCAGATATGAAATGTTACTTGTTAGCTACCCGGGCTGATGGTTTCTTTGAAGGCGAAATCCCACTGAGGGGATATTTTTTGCTCCGTTAGACTTCTATGGGTTTCTATGAACTCCGCCATGCTAGGCGAGTTCCGTATCGGATTCGCTCCGTAGGTCATGGGATGTTGGGAAAAGTCAGTATGTCAAAGTACAGATTGAGCTGAGACCCGACAGACAGAAGTAAGGAAATGTACCTTAATTAAGGCTTCCAGGAGACGTGTTGGTCCAGCCCAAATGAATCTATCTGCTTTTCGAATTTCATGAGGGAGATTTTTAAAGCCATGACCTTTATCTTTTGGAAATCTATTCATTTCCTTTCAACCTAGTAAAAGACTGAGCTCTCAAACAATAGCTACATGTCGCTGGACGTTGGCCGTAAAATTGTACTGAGGTAATCTGGGAGGATTTACGTGGGAAGCTGTGGTCGTTCTGCTAATTGCAAAGTCCACATATTTTGTCTCAAAATGACTTTCGTACTCATACTTTACATACAAATCATGTAATTCGATACCGGTTATATAAATGTAGGAGGTATCGAATATCGTGTAAAATGTATGATAATGTAAATATGTGTCGACTAAAAATAGGACAGCTTTCTCGTCCTTCTTTGACATCCGGTATTTTTTCTTATTTTTTTTCAAGCCTCATAAATAGATCTTGAAAGTTGTTTTGACTTGGT
>UZAF01016964.1:18058-47614 GCA_900617895.1 Haemonchus placei
AATATTGAGGCATTTTGGTCCAAGAATCATTCATTTCCAATCACAGTTAAAAGAGAAATTGAAAGTTAATGTAAGAACAGTGCAAAAGGCGCGGTCGCCAATGAGCTAATATTGCTTGGTGATCTCTGTAATTTGAAGTTTATCATTGGGCAAATGCAAAAATTGGAGGAAGTGCTTAATACGAAGTGGGAATGATTACGTAATGGACGATTAGGAGTACGTCATAGGGTGGATGTACATATGATTACGAAGGATTCCTCGTTATTAATAGAGAGTAAAGAATTGTGCAGTCAAAGACTATGAACTCCTATGCAGAGTTCCGATTGCCTTTTGGTCTGTTTTGTTTTCCGATTTTCTAATTTCCGAGTTCCGACTTCGTCTCTTCGTAAGGTCCTCACTCTGAGAGACGGCATTAAGGTACCTCAACTTTCGTCTTTAGAAGGTGAAATTGAATAGACCTCTACTTCGATAGGACTTGATAGCTTGGTCTTGTCATAGTTTTTCAATGGTAAAGTTGGACCGACTAATTTCTCAAGAGTGCGCCACGCTTCTGGTGTCAACCGTGGGTGTTTGATGCTTCATTTCAAGAGTGCGCCACGCTTCTGGTGTCAACCGTGGGTGTTTGATGCTTCATTGGAGAACCTTCTTTGGTAATCCAGTACCGATGGCTTCGTTTTGTTCAAACTTGCCTGAAATGGCATTACTTTGTTTATACTAGTTAATTTCTATGCGTTATTGTTCGATAATACTCGTTCAATTGCTTTTGCTGAAGCTCTCGATATCTTACTCTGTAATTACTATAGCTAAAACACTGCTGAAAACAAACAAAAGCTCTCAGAACGTCTTTCACCTGCTTGTTACTCACTACTGCTTACCGGCTACTGTTTGCCCAATTCGTGAATGTCTTCGGCGAAAAATCCTGAATTTCGTATTTCTTAGAGAAAGAATCATATTGGCTATAACAGTAGTATTGGGATTTGAGTTCTGTTCATCACGTTATTTACTGCAATTCCGTTTTGTTTACTTTTGAAAGGTGTCATATGTAAGTGCAGAGCACAGTGCGAGAACTTTCGTCAGAGTAGACCTTTGAGAATTATGTAAAACCATAGAAGATTCGCCTGTTTCCTGAACTTTCATGTCGTAAGCTGAAGGAAGTGCAAATCGGAACTCAAAACTTGCGAACCATGACAGTTTTTTGTTACGCTTTCAAAGAATGTCACTCACTCATCAATAGAACCTTCTTATTTGATTGCGTCAGTCATGGCTCATGACAGCCGAGCCTATTTTACGATCATGAGACGAAGTAAGTTTTTTTGATTCAATACGCTTTGAAAGAATTCCTTTCCCGTCACTGCCTCCATAAATTACTGTAATGAGGGGGTAACGAGATGGAAGGAATGAGGTAAACCCACTTTTCAGATTGAGATTCCAAAATAAATTGCTCTATTCCAAATTTTCCTCTAGAGTTCCCCTGAAGTGGTCCATTCAAAGAAAACCCTTTTAAGATCCCTTTTGGCATGTTCTGCATGCAATTTTTTTTTGCAAATCTTTCTTTTCTTTGAAAGATTTTTTCTTTTTTTGGTTTTTCCGCTTGGTGAAAGAAACATTCTACTCCTGGGCATCCATCCCCACGCAGAATGCAGCGCTCTACCTTAGTCGGTTCCTAGGCGTGCGGTCCACCTGAGATGGACCGGTTCATCGAGAAAACGGTCTAAAGCATGAAGATCGAACTGTCGTGGGTGTTTTTAACTTTTGTTTTCCTTACTTTGATATACTTTGATATACGCTGTATGGTAGTTCAAGATGGTCATCGAAAGTGCAAAGACAGGAGCAGATATACGAGCCTCCAATCAAAAGTTTACCTGCACTTCCTAGAAATCGAGTTCAGCAATAACTTTTCGTCGAGCGATTTGGAGCAGGCTATGAATACAAGAAATCCCTGCTTTTTCTAGTCCGATGGAGGCGGAGTGAAGAAATGTGCAGACAGAGACTAGTAAGCCCCACCATTTTGTTTCCTTTGTTCATGAAGAGTTGCTTGTATTTACGACGTTGGTTTCGTTTGCTTTCATTCCGTTTTCGAGTTCCGATTTTCGATTTCTGAATCTGTCTTTCTATGTACCACGAATCCTAACAAACACGGCGCTCCCTGTTCCCATTCTGTCTGAATGAAATGACTACCCACTTGAATACTCTAAGGCCTAACTATGATCTAACCAGGGAAGGATCCCAAGTCAAAGTAGCCATTTGAAATGAGACCTACACTGCTGAACGTGATTTTGGATGCTGAGTTCAAATCTGCTTTCCAAATTCGCCAATCGTTTCTCTGAACGGAGTTATGAGTGTGGTTTCAGGGAGCTTAACATAAGAAAGCCTAAAATACATGGATGTGCCTCGCTTCTCAACGACGGCTTGGTGTAGTGGTAAGCGTGGGACCTTTCCCTGGTAATTTTTTAAAAAGTCCAGAATCTTCAGACTTCGTAAAAGCACAAAGTTTACAAGAACTTCGGAAGTCTTAAACATCCTACCTATTCTTCAGTGTCTCAAGTTTGCGTCATGCACCATCGAACACCCTCTTCAGAATGTAATGAATTATTCAACGGAGCCGAATAGCAACTTGAGAAAATGTTTTCCAGAATGAGAAGGATATCAGTATGTAGCATGTACAAATGGCTTTTATCGAACCACTTACTCCACCTGTTGCCCGTTTTACCCTTATTTCTTATCTCTAAGTCGAGTAGTCAGAGCCAATCAGTCATTAAAGTCTCTCTGAATAAGTGCATTTGCTGTTGTTTCTCACATACACCCCACTACGCGAACGCTGACGAACAGGGAATTCCCCGGAGGAATGGCAGTCGAACACGGTGGCACTGACGCTCGTTTTAGCGCTTATTGGTCCCTAGGCGAACATTCGTTGATTTTTTGGGGGCTCACATCGTTTGGCAGATCCTTCTTCTAGCATAACATAGTCCTTTTTGCTGCAGAGCTACGAAGAGGTGGAACTTCGTGTCCGTGAATCTGAAGCCATTTCTTCAAACTTTAATCTCAACGTACCTTTACTACAATTTTTTTCTAATAGACTTCATACAAAGCAAGTTTTTTTTTTGCTTTGGAGCCTGAAAAAGTCAATCTCGCGTATTTCAATTCCTCTCTGAGATGTTCTCACGCACCCAAATTCATCCAACATCGCAGAGGTATTTGAATGGGTCTGTAGCCTGTGCAATGAAGCAAGGATCAGCTAGTCTGCAAGCAAGTGCCTTTATTTTCTTGGTGAGCTCGGTGGCTGCAGCTCGATATCGCGTTTTATGCCCTCATGTGTACTCAGATTGAATATCACTTGGTTTCAGGTTTATTAGGGTTCTGAAGAGCAGGAAGCCCACATCAGCGTTGTCTCATCCTTGTTCTTGATTCATTCTTACTTATTTGTCAACTTACAACCAGAGTAGTCCTTAAGACGGATGGAAAAGATCGAGCAGTTAGGATTTCCGGGGTCGGGAATGACACACTGGCATCAGAAATGGTGGGGGAAGGGGTGGGGATAGAGGGCGAGACGTAGAGGTGGAGGTGGGAAGTAGTTTTCTATCAGAATTAGGCTCAATTGATTTCGCTTTACTTGTTTTCTTTTCGGCACTTCACTGATTTGATTAAAAGCTTGATTGTTTACATGACTTGATTGAATGCTTATCCTTTAGATCCACAGGAAAATAAGAGAGCCATCTGTGAATTTATGTAATTTCCGTTACTTTATATCAATATCGTTTGATAATTTCCTTTTGTTTAGTCGTGAGAGTGCTGGGGCTTAAAAAGAAGCAAGCGCAATGGGAAAATCGCGATTTTCTCAGCCAGAACAAACTTTTCGTTCGCTCAGATTCTGATTTTGCTTGAGAGACCAAGAGATTTTGTCAATTGCTTCCTTTGAGGCCATGCCTGAGGTTTGAACTGCCTCCAAAATTCTGAATGCAGATTTAATTCATGGGTTTCTGCGAAGGGCAACATCATGCTGATTGTCCATACCTTGCATGAACTTTCCAATTCTCCCGTTAAACAACTTCTCTCTCTTGTCATCACTTTTATGTTTTTCCTTTGCCTACAATCCTTCTTTTCAATCTCCTTTTCCTTGTCGTCCTTCACTACTTGCTCTCTTTTTTCCCTTCAGTCGAAGCTTTTGGCATTTTCGCTCATACCAGTTTTCCTACTTTATTCTCTTCTTACTTTTTTCTTACTTTTCGTACCTGGCTACTCTTCTCTCCTCAATAACGCTTCTCGTTTTCGATCACTTACGTTCCTTTTCGGATCCCATGTTCACGTTACCGTTATCTTTTACGATTGTACTTTCTTCTTGTCCACCCTTTCTACCAAATTTGACGATTTTTTCTTTTCGTTGGGCATCGTTCATAGTCCGCGACTTTCCATGAACGTCGCCGAATCTGATACCAAGAGGTACCATGAACATATTGATCGATTGGTTTGTCTTCTCAATGTCTTAGCGATGGACTGCCCATAGTTTTCCCTCAGTTTCATGGAATGACTAGATTGATTGCATTTATTCCACCTTTTTTCCTTGTTATCTGATGATTTCACTATGTCGTTCGAGTAGATGTTCTTTGGTCGTTGATTGCATTAACATTTTGTTATTCGTGCATTTTTTTCGCTCGACTACCATGATAGGAGAAATTGATGAGCTTCCGTCTCCACGCCTTCTCCTCTCCCTCCCACATCTCCTCCTACACTATAGAGCTCATTACAGAATGATGATGAACTGCTCCATGCCTCCGCCGGATCTCACGGTGACGTCATCGATTATGTCAATCGTTCTCTGCTATTGTGTTGTATTCATTATTGCTTTCATCGGGAATGTCACTATGTTCCTTATCCTGTGCCGGTGAGTTTTGATTTGCTGTTCACTTACTAATTACCGGTTATTTACGTTATCTTGGGTTGGTACAGCAACGAAAGCAACAATAGGAGTAGTGTTCAAAGTTCGCGAACTCGAAAGATTCAAAAATCTGTCGTGAACGGCGCTGGAGAAACGGATGAGCGAGGAGTCAGAGGATTTTGAAAAATTGGAAATATCCATAGACCTCGTGAACTCACTATGTTCTGATCACTTATATTATAATTACTACAAGCTTAGTAATGTTATGAATTCGGTACTCAGGGAACAATAGTAATCCAATTAGGCTTAGATAAATTATTAATATTCTGCGACTACAACTGCCTACGATATCCCATACCAGTTAGCCTACAATCGGTTTAAAATTTACTTTGTTTTCTCTCTTTCATATCTCAAATTCTTTCTTTTATTAATATTCTATTTCTATTCTATTATCTTTGGCGAGCCGGCATTAGTTCTCTAGTAGGAATAGGAAATAAGAAAACTCTGAATGATTTCATTATCACCTATCAACCTCTTCAGAAGGCGATCTAGAATGTGATAGATCGAGACTGCTCCCTAACTTTACTGAAGCTCACAAAGCTGAGTTCGTGAAATAGGAAGACGTTAGAAGTTCAAGAACGTTAGTCCTCTACCATTTCATTTGTAACTTGGTGTCACCCTATTCCGTACTTTCGAGTTCGAGAGCAGTGGTTGCGATGAAAGAGGATGTGTGGCCAAGAAGCCCTCCTGGTGTCAGGAGGGCTTAGGCCCCCTGGTGTCAGGAGGGCCAGAAACAAAAAAAAGAAAGAACCCTGGCCTGGTTTAGGTGCGGTGACTTCAGTGGGGATATTTTGCCATTCAACTAACTCAGAAATCAATCTATACATTATTCACTAGGAAAAGATCCATTTGTCGTTTCTACAAGTTCTTTCTAGAGTCAAGTGCATGGTGCGAACTTGAAGGTTTGATTGGCTCCAACTGGATAATTTCCGCCAACGGTTTACTTACCGATCTATTCCAAATTTGGGAAGTTTGCCAGAAATCGAAGGCTGATAGGAAAGCTGATAGTAAAAGAAGCCAGTACTTACTATGTGCGTCTATTTCTGGGAGACAATGTAGTGGGCAAAGAACAAGGAAGTTTGGATCGCCGTTACTAGCACGTGTCGACAGAGGTCACAAGCTTCCTACAAACTGTTGGAATGACGTTTCATTTAGTATTTCCCTAAAGGGACGTTTTGTAGGATGAGCTTGTTCATTTGTCGGAAGCATTTGTTTCAAAAGCTCCCCTATCTGCATAAAGCTGGGAAATTGTTTGAAATATTTCGTAAACCAAAGGATCCATGTTGTTTCATTAGCGTCTCTTTCCCACGAATCAGCAGTTTTCGTTTGACGCACTTTTGAAGTTACCTTAGGCAATCCCCGTGACTAAACAATTCGGTGAAGTGTAGTCCTGCCACGTGAATGTAATTAGGAGTGGGTAGAAAAGTGTGAGAACAACCTTGAACCTCTGACTTCCGCCTTTCAGTGACTTTGAGTTTTGGCCTTATGATTTTCGCAGTATTATGACTCACATAGGAAGGCCCGAGGGATTGATGGTCATCACAGGAGTTTATTTGTTTGTCTATTTATATGGTCCATGTTCATCAACAAATAAACAGAAGCTGAATAGAAAAGAGTTGAGAGGAAGAAAAAAGAGCATAGAAAGCATGACCGAAAGGACATTATCGATGTTTCTGGTTTCCCATCTATCAGGAATTTCATACGTTGACTTTTGATTACCGTACTGCTATGACTCATAGATCTATGTAGATATGAAGAAACGAGCAAGGGTTATGGGAAGACGAAATATCATTACAGCATGGGAATACCCTGATACCCTGAGATCTGAATGAACCTCTCCCTGATTTATGTACTCGTTTCAGGAATCAATGGATCAAAAAACGTCGGGTCCATTCGTTGTTATTGCAAATGAACATTGCCCATTTAATGGTCACATTACTCTACATGCCTAAAGAGATTCTACATAATTACACCATAGCCTGGCATGGCGGTGACATTGTAAGTTTTTTCCTCATCACTACTGGAATTGTCTTCAATAAATCGCTCAAAAATGCAGTTTCTGCTGCAGTAATTCAGCAGCATACTTGATAGCTCACACGGTGAACATACTTACGGATGGATTCGACCCTGGGGACTGTTTTGATGTATATCTTCCCCTGAATGATCACAAAAACTTCCGCTAGACACTGACGGAGTGAAGAGTGGCACGTTCTATGGCACTATTCTTCAGTTACGGCTATTCGAAAGCTTTTTCTCCTTGATTCATGGGGAAAGAACCGTTTCCTTCTGCACTTGAGAAGGGAGGCTTTGTAAATGCTTGCCACTTCACATGGGAACGGCGATTCCCTTGTGAACATCTCTGGGAGAGGAAGGAACATCAACATGAACAAACGATTTTTTTTTTCGATTCCTTTGATTCACCTCCTTTGATGGTATCAGCACCGTCCTTTGTTTGTTATTGGAAACTTTTTTTCAAGAAAGTTTCTGTGCTTTCCCTGAGTCCCTCAGGACAAGCTCGAACTTGCCCTTCTCTTTTCTCCTAGAATTTCTTTAGAGCAGAATCATTTTTGAAAGGTCTTCTTCGAGGGGTACGGGAATGTCAAAGTTTCCCAAGAAACGATCAAAGAAGGCGTTTACCATGAGCGTAGGTATATGTTAGAACTCTTCTAACCAGTGTTCCCTTCAACTAGTACATCCTTTCTCAGTACATGAAAAACGCCTCGAGATAGAAGCGTCTTTCTAGGGATTCGAGATAATTGCCAAGAGTAATTTTTGAGAAGAGCCGATCTCATATTCAAAGTAGATATTTCTTAGAAAGCTAAGTAAAACAAAGAAATTGTCGTTGGGGTGCTCCATCTGCAATCATCTAGCCTCTGTCTTAACCTCAGGGATTTGCTCAAATTCTCCGGAACCTTTCCACCAATGTGTTATAGGCTTTTGAGGGATTTTATCCCAACAATTTTATTAGGTCAGAAGCGGTTCCCATGAACTTTGGGGAAATTCTGTCGAGTATGACACAGACGAGAAACGGAGGCTCTTAGACTTCATCGTCTGCGATCATGCTTTTCCGGCATGCTATAAAGCATTTCGATTTTTTCTAAGAACTGAAACCTGACATTTGATATAGTAATAGCACTGGTAGCATTGACAGGAATTTTTCAAAAAACCTCCGATTGATGAATTGTACGCGGGTGGACTACTGAGAGCAGCTAGCTGGTCATTGCCTTACGCGTGGATCAAATTCGAGCTGCACTGATGGCATGCAATCCTTCCTGGGTAGGAGCCAAGGAATGACGGCTCCACAGGAACGACCGAGGGTTCAGAGGTTGCAGAACGGAGAGACATCGGGTTTCAAAATTCATTGGGTCCAAAAATGGGACGTTTAGCGTAATTCAGCCTCTGTCCCCTAGTAAGGTAGTAAGTTATCTACCAAGGATGTAGCTTCTTCTATATATAAAATACATAGATGTTTATGGATGCACTGGGTTTTTCTTTCCGCAGCTGGTAATTATCGTCGAAAATTCTTTATTGGAGTTCATTGATTCCAAGGTGCGACTATTACGCCTTCCAGTGACCCTAATCTATCGGGCAGAGCTAACAAAAGAGAAAACTTCTTCCCTCCAGTCAGATCTATTTGATTCGTGATGACCTACCAGTTGACTTGTTTGCTCCCCTTGTTCTTGAATGTTTTCTATGAAAGGCTTCCCGATCGAGGAAGAAGTCCGTTCAGTGAAGTTCCTTAAGCTGGTCTTTGAAATTTTAAGAAGAAAAATGCTTAACATCGCGAAGATTATTTAGAGAGCTTAGAAGTCTTCCCACCCCTACTTTTTGGTGCTTCTCTTAATCGGCCATATTCCATGGATGGCTTCCAAGCCTGTTGTATAATCATGAAAGGTTTGTCCCAGGAAGCTCCCGAAGATCATTAGGCACTATATGGCTTATCGGATGGAACTTCAGAGAGAGAGAGTGAACATTCTGAACAGATGTCAGGAACCCTACCCTGATCTGTTTAGGCTCCTGCTACTAAAGGAGCTTGTCATGAGAGGCTTCCATGAAACACTCAAGAACCTTTTCTGGTATGTCCTTTCACGGGGGAAGCTCCGGACGCTTACATAAAGATGGGATTTCGTCGATTCTCAAGGGATGCCTAATTGGTTAGCCTTTTTATTTACTCTGTGACGTTCAAGCACTAATTTTCCGTTTAGTACGTGCGTTGTTTTCACGCCTGAATTCTTCGTCACATAATTATGCATCGTCTTCAGTAGTAATTAAGTAGACACCATCGACCAATACATATTTTTGAGATAATGACTGTTGTCAAGGAGAAGTAGCTACTGCTCTGGGAACTTTACTTGTGTTGGATACCATAGAGAGTGGAGGAAGGGGGATCGGGATTCGGTCACTGCACTGAGAGAGAGTTGAATGGAGAACGCGAGTCAGATAGCTTCTTTTCCACTCCAAAGAATTTAATAAAATCCTCAGAGCAAAAACAGATAGTGCGAAATAGATGAAAAGTTAATCAAAAGATCGTCTGCCAAGGGAAAAGAGCAATAATGCCTTCCGAAGAAATCGAACCTCTCGTCGTGGGGATTTATTTGCAGTCTGAATCAAAGTGGTCCTACAGTACATAATGCTGCTGGTTTTTTCTCAAAGTCGTCAAGAGAGAATTCGCAATGCAAATTTGAAACACTAAGCAATTCATTAATTTGCCAATCTTCCAACCGAACTCCCGATTCTGAGAATAGTTCGAGTGCATGGCGTACGCTTCGTAGGGTACTTATTTTTTGCACATATCTACGCCATCTTTGTTGTGACGCATCTAGAAGAAGGGTCTTTCCAGTGCCATTTTTAGCAGCCATTATAGTTCAAAACTTTCGAACTGATGGCTCATAGCTGTAATGGGTGGTATGTCACAGTATAGCATGGACCTGGAACACGCTCAATCGCTTTTATGATTTCGTGCTCTGAACATGTTCATGGCTTATCAATGAGTGGTCATTATTTCAGTTATGCCGGACATGCAAATTTTTCGATGTGTTTGGTGTTGCTTTATCGGTGAACATTCTGATTTGTATTTCACTGGATCGATTCTATTCAATCTTCTTCCCACTTTATGCGATGCGAGCCAGAAAAAGCGTTCAGAAGATGGTAATCGTCGCATGGGTTACCTCATTTGCTACCAGTGCCCCTCAGGTCAGTCAGTGCTTTTCTTTTTTTCGTTACAGTACTCCATCGTGATACCGTTCGGTTTACTTAGAATGGTGACGTTTCTGAGAATAGAATGACTAAGAGAAGCCTCTTAACGATATATATTGCGTCAGAGACCAACGGTCATAGCGGCGCTCCAATAAATGTTGAAGCCTGGATCTCTAAAGCCATCACCGATCACGTGGCTAAAGGGATTTGAAAACTGGACCTGTATATCCAATTTTATGTTAATGCAACGTTTGAAAAGTGAATAGTTGCAAATTCGCAGTTGATTTGACGTTGGGACCACTTTATTTCGGGCTTACATAATTTTTTCGAGTTTACATAATTTTTTCGAGTTTTCTGGCATGAGGTATCTGCGCAGGAAAAAATTCTGTAGAGTTCATGTTTGAAGAGCGCTTTTTCGACATGCATTCAGTCTTTTAGACTCATAGCTAGAAGGGGTAATACTGGAGCCAATTTTGGGCCAATCTAGTAATTTGCCACTTCATTAAGGACATAGAATTTTGAGGACAGGTCTGTAAAGCTAATGGATAACTGAAGAGAATAAATAAATGGAGTGAATAAAAAATAATTGGGTAAATACGTGGTTGTGCGTAATTAAATGTTGACTGCAAGCTGACGAACCAGTTCAAAAAATGTGATGAGGGTTTACTCTCTTATGCGGCCTACGCAACCATTGTATTACCTCCTTTCTTTGCTAAAAGATATTGCTACCACAGTCTTATTATAGTTGTCTTTTCTATTTGTTTTGAATTTATCAATACCCACACGGGACTGATCGCGTCCTTTCATGGTGCTCAGTTTGATATTTGATGGATTTCTAGAGTACGAAANGGATAGTTCACGCTTAACATCTTGCATCACGGAGCCAGCCCTCTAAAAGAATCACACCTCTTCTCTTCTTACTTAAAATCTAATAAAATCAATAAATTCTTAGATTTTAGACGATCTTAGATTGCCATCTAATAGGTTTGTCAAAAGTGGGAGATAGAGACATATCAGGTCTGGCAGCTATATATAAACGGAGATAAAGTTCCTGTCTGCGGAGAAGTTGTCATAAAATGCCACAGGTTCATTACCGCCTCAACAGTTAAAAAAATAACGTGAATAAACAACCTTATTGGATCAGTTTTGCCAAAAAAAATGTATTCGCCGTTGTTAGGCATCGGCCATAGCAGCTATTATCCTGTTCAGTGCTTGCTTTTCTTTTCTCATTAACTTTCAGAGGATACTTTGTAACTGATGATAATGTTTTACAGTTCTACCTCTTCAAAACTGCCACTCATCCATGTTTTCCATCGTATACACAATGTGTGTCACGGAATCTCGTCAATGAAGTCTCCACTGGAGTGAGTTTCACGTTAATAGTTTCCTTATAAATAGAACAGTGAAGATAAATAAAAGGAAATGTGTAAAAAAAAGAAAGTTCTTCCTAGCTCCAGTTTTTTCACTTTTTCCTCTGCTTTTATTCCATTTCTTTGTTTTTCCCTTTTTATCCACAAAATTTTCTTTTCATCAGGAAATTAATGAAGTTTTAGGTAGTCTTCTATTTCTCAATACTCAATATTGTTCAAGTATATTTCTTTCCATTAATCGTCACGGTCGTTTGTTACTCCCTTATTCTTTGGAAAATCTCGGAGGAATCAGCAACAAAGAAGAAAGCCTGTGAGTTTTCAAGAAATTTTTGATTTCAGCTCATAAAAAAATTTGCTTTACCTTCTTCTCTTCGTCATTCATTTTTTATTTTATAATTTGTTAATATTACAAAGACAGCATATTGCTTTCTTTGTAATATTAACTATTGCAGATCATTCACAAAAATTTTCGCTATAATTTGCCTCTGACTACATATCTGATCATTGGTAAAGTATTGGAATTATTTTTATCGAGATTAAGAATAAATAATAATAATAATAAATAATAATATAAAAATAATAATATAATTAATAATAATAATACGATCTTCATGGGTATTGCATCGAATTTGTGTAAATTTGTTTCTTGTTTACTTTTTGCATGATCAGCGAGTACTTTTCAAGCGATTCATTTACTTTAGATTTTTTTGCCTCTGAATTTGTATCTATTTCAAACTGAATCTTTTCGATTCTATGTAATACTTATTTTCGATATATTCTCTTTATTGAGCTTCCGTTGGCACTCAACTGTTTGCTGACTCGTACAATATTGTAGATGATATTAATCTGTTTTTGAATTTTACTTGATTTTTGAATCATTTTATCAAATTATTTGTCGAATTAGTTACTATTGTTCACTTTCGAACCCACTTATGTTTTGCTCCTATTACACTGAGCTATTTATTTATGGCATTCCNGCATTC
This sequence comes from Haemonchus placei, assembly GCA_900617895.1. NCBI lineage: Eukaryota > Metazoa > Nematoda > Chromadorea > Rhabditida > Trichostrongylidae > Haemonchus > Haemonchus placei. The sequence goes on from UZAF01016964.1 coordinate 30,541, forward strand.
CATTACTTATTGCTATTTATACTTTTTGTAGCCGAAGTTTCGTCGGATACTTTACTACGGCGGAGTGGGTTGCAAACATTGCAGCGGGCACGAAGTCGAACATTGAGGTAGGTGTTTACGGGTATTTACACCCTATAGTGGTTACTGTACCTATTGCAAATTGGAATGCAGTAAAGAGATTTGCTAAATACAGTAACCTCTACATAAACATAAATCTCTGTCATCCATCTTTGGGCATTCTTGAAATATTCAATTTTCCTTTGTCATTTCGGATATTGTCCAAAACTCATCGCAATAAATCTATCGAATTGATCGATAAATCTTTTGGTCGAAATAGGCTCTATCTAATTTCGCGCTCAATTTCTTATCCCGTCTTTGGCGAGAAAGTGCAGAAGATCCAATCCTTGGGTAGATTATCCTTCTTTAAAAGAGACACTTGGAAAAACTGGGACTGGTGGAACCACCAAAAACCACATCAGTAATTGACCCTTACCCATTTGATTGTAACTTTGATAGTTTCAAACCCAGCAGTAGAGGATGAGATGTGATATGATATGTCGTCCTTGCCAGGCGTCTTTATTTTCCAATAACTGTCCCGTAAAGTACATATGCAGTCCCGTGCCATAAAATGATGTCGAATCAGTGATTGGCCTTGTGATTAACAAGAATTGATTACTAAAAAAGTTAGAGTGGAAAGAACTAAGTAAAAACTTAAATACTGAAAATCACATAAGCTTATTTTCAGGATGACGTTTGTGATTGTACTGGCGTTCATATGCTGTTGGACACCGTATGCAATCATGATGTTCTTACATTTCCTAACGAAAACGGACTGGTACGTTGTTCTTTTGTAGTGGTTAATAGGACTGATATCTAATAGTTACACATCCTTTTCTACAATATTAGTACCTTATTTGAAAACTGACTAGAAATTGGTAAAATGGAAGTCTCTGGGTGACATGTCGGGGAACTTCAATCCTTCGATCATTCCCTCGGCGTGAGCCATGCAGTCGAATGCGATTCAAATTTTTCCAAGCATATGTATTGAGCCTTTTTTCGGGCAAATGTGTCTGCCAACCGATAGTTTTATCATTTCCCTCATCATACCAGTAATACGTCAATGTACATTAACAACCACTGATTTCTGGGCTACCACAGTCTGGACATGTTCAGCACTTCGAAGTACTGGTTACAACTTGCTTTAGTTAATCCCAGGTTGTGGTTTGGAAGTCCTCAACCACGAATCGCAATATTCCTGCAAGTTAGTGTACGAACTGGGAGTCTCTATAACCCCATAAGAAAGTCGGAGGCATGGCGTACCCGAAAATTTGACTAATTATCTCAGCTTTATCATATGACATTTCAATTCATTCCTCCTGAGATAGCCAGAGCTCACAACTTTGTTTTCAGGATTCCAAAAGATGTTCGGAAGTTTATCTATGCGTTCGCCGTGTTCAATTCGGCAATCTCTCCTTATCTCTACGGTTACTTCTCATTTGATCTAAAAAAGGAATTGAAACTGTTAATTACTTGCTCACGAAACTCAGCATCAGAAAAGAATCTCTCATGTTCAGCAAATACTGTACGGTTAGTTATTTAGGGATTCTATCATTCGCTACAAAATGTTCGTAAGAACTTTTGTAACTAATCGGTTCCTTTGGAGGATGATCTTTTCAGCAACAACACATCTAAGCGGCTACGTAAGCGTAGCGCAAGTGCCACCCACCTCGACGTAATGACGTCTAAACTACTACCGCCAACTCAGAATATTCGTGCACATTCTCTTCGAGATAGCCGAAAGCAATCACCGTCTTCTACTGAGAATCTGACGTCCGAAAAACCTATCCGGATATGACGCTCATTCAGATATATATGTTTGTATAAAGATGATAATTTTTATATCCTGTTCTGTTGGATTTTCGCAGTTCAGTATGACTGATTCGTTACCGATAGAAGTTCACTATAAAACAAAGAGAAGTGTTTTGTGCATTCTACATATGAATATATTCGTATATCCATTTTTATTCTCTCCAGTAAGACAGTCTGACTAGACATATTTAAATATGATACAGCTCCTGAATTGGTCACCCAAATGGGTGCGTTCAGAGTTCAATGACGTATCGACCGACGGCGTTGCTGGCTACGTATTGACAGGGCAGGACAGGTTGCGTTCGACACCGCTACTGCCGACGCGACCCTGAACGCAACCTGTCCTCTATTGACAACACGTGGCCAACAACGCCGTCGGTCGGTACGTCAACCCTGATAGCACCAAATGACGGCAATGAGAAATACTGTTCTGCTCCCATACGATGAGGGGCGCGCGATTCACGCGTGACCCCATTACAGCTCTTTGCGCACGCAGCATCGTTTCAGTACCTTTCTGTTGAGATGGACCAAATAAATTTGCAGTAGTNTCTTTGATCCTAGAAGATGCAATCCTGCAAACGTGCATAGTTTGTCATTTCTTTACTTGTTCTATTTATAAGTTCTTATTTCTTCCGTTATGATGGTAGGCATGATGTTTAGCGAGTTTTGTCCGATGACCTATATTTACGCGTGAATCGCACTACACCCCCATGCGATGAGTCTGCCGTCTTATTTGAGAAATCAGCGGTTGCGTAGCGTATCGCGTTTACATAAATGTATCAAACTGTGGGACGCCGAGAAGACTCTGTTCTGGGGATGTCATAATGTTATCCAATGATCTTCTGGTGAGCTCATAAATGATTATTTTTAAAATCGCCTGAGCCTGCACTTTCTAGAAGTACTAGATTCGTCTTGAGCAGAAGCAGGCTACCCAAATAGTAAGTGCATGATTCATGTAGGCAAATAATTCCTTTCAAGATTCCAAGTTAAGGTCATATGTATGGCATTCACCAGAGTCTTTTGACTTTGCCATTTTTAATCCCTTTCCATTTTCGATTGTAGTAGTATGCATCCGAAAAAGGTGCCAATTTGTATTGCCCATCTGAAAAGCAGGTTTTGGGCCGAAAACGCTTGCTTGGGGAAGGCAGTCAACAGATAGTTGTTGGGCTGCTTTTTGATGTATAATCGATTCATATGCCACTGAAAACAACAACAAGATGGGAGTGCAGCACCACAAGGGACGACTGCAGCAGGCTCCAAAATTTCAGGCTTCAGTGGCTATCATAATCCTCCCACCCAGAATAATTCACCATTCCACGACATTTCTTTTGATTTTTATATTCAGATTGTAGGTTTGTATGAGAGTGAAGTGATCTTGGCTGTTGATCATCTTTTTTCTACCTAGCGTTAATCTGGCGTTATTGCAGGGTTTTCCTGTTGTCTTCACCAATTCCGTCTCTCCAGGGCATCTTTTGCCGTCACCTCGGCATCGGCAAGGTTCTTGCTCCTTCTAGTCCCGCCTCCTCTTTCGAGACTCTTTGTGGCCGCTCTCCTTGAGCTTTGAACTAGATTGCTTCTCTTATCTGGTGACCTCATGTCCATCACAACACGTGCCCATATCATCGCCCAAACTGCTCCCTCGCTTTCCGCCAGAGAACAACTGTTTGCGTAATTGTCCTCATTTCATCGTTTTTAGCCAGGGTACGCTCGCCCAGCCGCAGGTACATTAGAATGTCCTTATTTTTCCTTGAAGCCCAATACAAATTTACCTAAGGTCCAGAACTTTCTGCCGAGCGGATGCAAAAATAGAGCAAAGTGAATCCAACGTATTTCGGTATCCTTCCCTCAGAGCGCCCTGTAGCTCTTCGATAGCACAGGATGCCAAGACCTCCTCAATCACATCCATGCCGCCTTTATTCTGGCCTTTACCACCTGGCGCATGCCACTCTTTGTATCCGCTCCCCTTGAGCGGCTATGTAGGTCTCTCCCAGGTCGGCAGTGCTCCTTCTGTTGGCTTCTCCGAGGCCTGCTAGAATTGACTTCACGCAGTTCTGAGTTAAGAACTTGGCAAAAGGTTCCCCCTTCGAATTCTATTTCGCCTACCTGCGCCACGGCAGTCTTGGCGAGCCTTTGGCAACTCCTATAACTGGCTAGATCTTCTTAGCTCACGTCTTATTCCAGTGCCCATAAACGCCTTCCTTCTGCTTCAAATTCTGATTAGAATTCATGGCAAACTAAGTTTGGTGGATCGGAAGCTGAAGGTCTAGAATACCATCCCCTTGTTTTCTTAATTCTTTGGCGTGGGGTTTCACTTTTCAGCTTGTTGCAGCTCCAAATCCTCCGCTTTGACCCATTACTATCTTCATATCCTCGACTGTTTGTGGTTTGCAACTTTATACTTCCCTTTTCGATTTCCTTTCATTCCATCAATAGGTTATCTTCTGAGTTTCCTTCTTTGAGAAAAGATGTTGCAACTAGTAGGTTGTGGGCTGTAGCCAAATGAAGGATATCTGTTCCTTCGCCGTTCCTGTTTCTAACTCCTCCATCCCTCTTTCTAGGCCTTTACGTTCATTTTCAACGTGATCGGTTGGTAGACCTTCGACCTTGCGGTCAGGTGGCTTCCTTCTGATGCTGTTGTCCAGTATCGTTCCCTCGTGTTGATCCTCAAGGCCGGGGTTCGGTCCTGCTGACAACGGAGATAGATGCCTTGGAGGATCTAATTCTCCACTGTCACCCAGCGCTTACCTTATGCTTTTACTATGTAATACTTTCATTGTCACTTTAATTTAGTTGGTTACAAGTCATTTGTCCCAGTCAATGAGAACAATCGTTGTTATAATGAATAGTTCTAGAAGCAATTGATTAAAGAAAAATGCATAACCTAATTAACTTTATTCTTTCTTCCTTCCCGTTTGTTTGTCTGGTACCCTTTGTCTCTGCCACTTCCTCTGACTTCTTTCTCAAATCATTTCCCCACATCCAATGTTGTTTTTTGAGTGGCCCTTTTGATGCAGTCTGAGGTGAACCCGTACGAAGTCATTTCACAGTTCCTGACGCTTTTCAGCGAGAGAGGGGAGAAAGAACTTTTCAGTGCAATAGCTGACGGAATTCCGAAAACACTTTCTATTAGCTCAAAACCATGGCAACCATTTATTCTACATCAAATGCTTAAATGGTGTTCCATTAAAATATTGATTACCGTAATCCCCAATTAGGGGTGCCCTTTAAAGTTATTGTTATATAAGCTATTATTTCGTGCTTTTAAGCATCGCTGATCCCATGCTATGAAATCCCCATTCTCCTTAGTAGCTCAGTTTCCCTTCAAAGGTCTAACCGAGTAGTAAAAAAGTTTGAGTGTCTGTGGAGCAAACCAGGTACTGTAATGAAATTACAGTATTTCGGTTGGATATCGCGCTCTATTCGAACTAATCGAAATAAATTAATGCGCGATAACATCGGCTTCCAATCACTTATTTATTTGGATTCGGGTTGAACCCCCGTAACTGTCTTATCATTCCTTATCATTGTGGTATTTCGCGGTTTCCATTTGCTTACCCATCAATCATCATTGATCGGTCTTCCTCTTGTCAGGTCAGGTACTACCAGATTGTTTAGGACTTGGACGTTACCTCTTTACGAGTTTACGAGCGAGTTCTTCGAATTTCTGAAAAATTGGGTTTTTAGGATCCGTCGACGAACATTAAGAATTGCTGGATCAGTTATGGGAATATTTGATGTTGAATACCTCTCAAAAGAGCATCTGAAAGGCTTTAATTCGTACAAGGTAATGGTTTAGTAATGTTAAAGAAGTTAGTGGTACAAATTAGTTATTCGCTCCAGTTCAGTAGCTACCGGTATGTTAGATCAAGTGGATCTTGGTCGGTTTGATCTCCAGACTTCGATCGATATCGAACCTTCTAGCAAACGCGCCATCATTCCTTTGCAGCTCCCTTTTGAGCTCAGTTCTCAATGAGCTCAATGAATACTGGTTTTTCAAAAATTTATATTCAATAAATCACCTTGGTTACTAGGTTACTATGTAGGCTTCGAGTAGCATGAGTTTTTCACGGTCCGTCATTTGTAGCTGAGAACTTAGCATAAATTCTAGAAGTTTCTATGAGGTGGTAGGTTGTAGGGAGCTCCTCTCGGCCTTGGGCTAATCTTAAGTCGGATTGTTGACTTGGGATGATGGTAATGTCTGGGATGTCTTGAAGTTTTTCTTGGCTTCTTGATGGATTCCAGATGGGAAAGGTTATGCATTTGGGGAGGTTTTAATGGGGAGTATTTGCCTAAAATTCCTGGGGTGCCGTGCACTCTTCTCCGATCTTTAAGCTTTCATTCGCTTTGAAAGTTGAGAAGTTAACGGTCTTTCACTCTTCAATCACGTGAGCTGTGCATTCTCAAGATACGTGACGAGTCGTTAAGCTTTGAAAACTCACGTGATTCCTCAGCGAATTTCCATCCAATCCATTTTTNTTTTTCCATTGTCTTCTCGGTTGCTTGGCATTTTCAATGCTGTGATTACCTCAAAAAATCTACGGTCTTCGTGGTGTTTCGATTTTATTATTCCTGTAGAATTACGTAATACATGTCTGATCTGTTTGACTTTGTGGGCTTTCGTTTGAGGGCAGGGAACACTGAACGATTAAAGATTACGTTCTTTAAGTGCTCTTAAAAAATAGCTCCGCAGGACAATAGCAAACTCCTGTCTTCTTTTTGACATGTATGACTTCCAAAAGGTAACAATGAAAAGTATTCTAGGATTTTCTGGTAGAACGTCTCTGACTGGCAAGGACATATGAAACATAGTGAGCATTCTGAAGTCCTTTAAGTCGTTCTGGTTTTTTCTTGTTTTAAGTCGTTTTGGAATACGAGTTCAACTCTAGTAAGGAACACAGCTCATTGCAGCAGGCTGGAAGCGTTCCTTTCAGTTTATTATGATCGCTGTTATCAAAATTGTTGATTTCACTCAGTCCGCTATCATCACTTCAGCTTAACTTTGGCTTGAACATTGGAGTGAGGTTGCGTTACAAAAACGGTCCATCTTATTCGAGTTTATGTTCATAAGTGAATTAGGAAACGTAAGTAAACAACATGCAGAAGGGGGTAGGGTGTAACTGTACAGAATACAATCATCCCATAGCGTATATGTTAGATTAGAGTCTCCGGAGAGAGAAACCTTTAAAGCTAAGGCCGCCATCAAAATACTTGCATATTTCTACAATGCAGCGCGAGAGTTGTATCCAAATCCAGACTCGATCAATCGATGTCGAACGAACTCCCTGGAAAAGCAAAATGATCTCGAAGTTTTTGGGTTGCTTTAGTTTACCTAGGGTTATGGTTCCAGTTCTGTGACCTCGAGATTTCGTAGAAGAATTGATTTTTCCCAAAGCTTCTTAACAATCTTGTAACATGTCGAAGTGCGCATGGGTTTCTCGAAGATACTGTTACTTACTCTTCACCTTTAGCTGGTGCTTACTGAAGAACAGATGCTGATAGGATGTTTCTCTTGTTTCTCATTCGCATGTGCTTGTGTTAGAACCTCCTTTTCAGTACTCATGTATCGATTCGAGTCCAATCTCCATGTACATATCTCATCCATTTTGGAACTGGATAGTCAAAGTGAGTTATTTGACGAAGGTTCAGTTTGCTTTCGGTTGATATTCCTCTTATGCAAACCCACAACTACACTGGCTTCAACAAAATTTTGCTTTGTCATGAATTTATAATATTGGCCATATGGCGGAGATCAGCGTTCGCTGTGCACATTTTTTCAAATAATTGGTTCACTATGAGCATTAGTCCTTCATACATTCCGCAGAGGGATCTTCCACTATATCAATGCATAGCCAGCCATAGTTCCCTTAACTCTCTCCTGTTCCATTACACTTGTGGTTTTTTTTTGCACAAAACGTAACCCTATCCGCCTCTCGTTCCTCTTGCAAACCTTATGGACTTCACACAGTTTCGTGTCGGCAGTATCAAGAGGGCGCTATCTTGAAGCTTTTGTCAATATCGGTGGTAAAGTAAGTAGTCAATTTTTTTCCAGTTTTATCCAAGAACATGGGCTCCTAATGTTCTCACGCTCGTCGGATGGTCGCTTGTGATGGGTTGCTTCTTGTTAGAATCGGTGCTCGATTATGACCTCACCGCGAATAACGAAGATTCCGACCACCCTGTTCCTGACTGGTACGTCATGTGAATAGTACGACCGTAAGAGTTGAGTGCGAGGAAGTCCTCAACGTTTCTTTCTGAAGGTTCTGGCTGTTAGCTGCTATATGCACATTTCTCGGTTACACCTTAGATGGCACGGATGGGAAGCAAGCGAGACGAATAGGTGCCTCTGGCCCTACCGGGGAACTATGTAAGTCACTTTGTCAGGTTTTTTTTTTACGAAATTTTTGCTTTCACAGTGCAGTTTGGCTAAGTTCCAGCTATCTTTGAAGATTTTTTTCGATTTCAGTTGATCATGGACTTGATTCGTGGTCCACAGTACCTTTTACAATCACCATTTTCTCTGTATTCGGTAGAGGTGAATTCAGGTATGTTTAGAGCATACAGGTTTTTGATGCTTTGAACTCGATTCAAGTTTTTCCTTCCACTGCTTCTGTTTTCTTTTATCACTGCTTTCCATTACTTTTTATGCAATCTGCGCCTTTCAGTGTTACTCCTATACATTTGCTGTGTGTTCTAATAAGTGTACAGATTGTGTTTATTGTTACTCATTGGGAAAAGTACAACACTGGCGTACTATATCTTTCGTGGGGTTATGATGCTAGTCAGTACGTGAGTCATTCATTGTTTATATTTACAAAAATGTATTCTAATAAAATATTTCCAGGGATTAACCTTTATTTATCTATTCACGTATTTCGTCGGTTATGAATGGTTCAAGTTCTACGTCTACAGCAACATTAACTTTGCTGATGTTTTTGAGGGATTCTTCTATAGTGGGTTTGAACATTTTTATAAGGTCCCGATTTCCCTTCAATTTGCACCCGCCTTTTCTGATGTAGGTTTAAGTTCGTTTCAAAACACTTCGGGCAGGCAAAGAGCTGAACCCTACCGTCAAGGTAGTTCTATAAAATCAATCCCGTCATCGCGTTTCGTGTTGGCTTGACTTGCCAATTCTTATAAAAAGGATCGATACCCAGTTTAAAGGCTGTGACTGGGAGTGCAGAATATTGTTTTTGAAATTTTTTTGAAAAGATAGTCCTTTGATTGACTCATACCGAAGGCGTATTATTTAACTGGGTGTGATTGTAAAGTTCTCTGATGAAGAATTTGGAACGATAGAAGTGCTGTAATTGTTCTGGATCTAGAAGTAGCACAGCAGCGGGTAGTATATTTAAGTTAACTTTTATTCGGTTAAGGTCACTCATCTATGTTCATGAAAACTTCGGACTAATTTTGAGTTGCCCAGTAAAACGGTAGGAAGGGGCTGATGATAAAGGCTTAATCCCTTCGTGACAGCAGTTGTCAGTTGATCAAAATGTTCGTTTGCTGTCTATCCACCCCTAAATTTAAAAAAAAATATTTGAATCAGAGGTTTAGTTTACATTGTTTATGTTGCCTTCCAGTTGGGAAACATGCATTATTTCAGTTTGCTGTCTCATCTCTTTGATTATGTCGGCGTATAACATGTGGTATGCATATGCTGTAGATAAAACATTCAAGCAGGTGATTCGCTTTGCATTTCCAGAACAGCTTTACAATTTTGTTTGAGGGTTTGCTCAACTTCCAACCGAAAACATATTTTCTACAGAAATCAGTTTATGAAGCGGTTCGTCCGATATTTCCCTGTATTATGCTATTTGCTGTGTCCTTGATTTGGGCTACGTTTTCTCGAACAGATGTCTGCGGAAGAGATCCGCGAACATTCTTCTTTGCAATGGGCACTGTGTTCAGTAATATCGCAGTAGGTTTTGACCATTGTTTTGTTTTTCTTTCTCACACTTAAACCCTCAGTTAGGCCATTATTTCGTTTTAACAACGCCTAATGGGTTGTTGGGTTAAATTCCCCTCATTCTGCGGAGCGTGACCTCATGCTGAAGTGACTGAAGTGAATAAACATGAAGGAGCTAAGTGTGTGAATTGTCGCTCATTAACTTTCACGCTTTCAATCTTTACGGTTCGTATGAGCAGTTCAAGTCTATCCTTCTTTCCCAAATCGAAGTTCTCTCATACAAGCTAGTCTCGAAAGAAGAAAGAAAGCTACCATCCTGTTTTCTGATTCTCCCTAAAATAAAAGGTGTCGGCTCAGTTCTGCCCACTCCCTCTATGAGGCTCGTGATCATTGTGCTGCAGAGGTCTGGCCTGGACTTGTTAGATTTTCATGAGAAAAGTTGTTTCAGTGTCGTCTGATAATCTCACAAATGTCCAGTCAACGCTGTGAAGTCATGAATGCCCTACTATCAGGATACACCTTCGTAGCAGGTTCGTTGTTTTGTGATTTGACTTGTGTTCTTGTGATATTCAATGACTTTCCTTTTGTTTAAGCTTCTCGTAACGCAACGTAACGGTTATTACAATCTTTAAGTCGAGCAAATATTCAAGAGTGTACATGTAGCAGATTACTCTGAACCACTCCACTCTCCCATTATTGGGCCTATAGTTTCTGAATCACCAGTTGTCTCTGAACTAGGTTGTTCTTGATGGAGTAGCCGAAGTCATTCGAATTAATTCCCTCAGCGTGTTCAGTGTTTTCGGATGCTTCTGTGTTTATGCTCTTTTCTAAATACATTTTGGAAAATGCAGCACGAAATTTCAGAATTTTAAACCAGCACAGCTTATGCTCTCCTACATTCCGATTTGGTGTAGTTTTGAATTTTTTCTCATCTAGTGACTTCAAATTTATCTACGGCCTCCTTTATCCACTAGGCATCTGGTGAAAAAATGGAAATTGGGGTATTGAAAGAAGGTGTAACCACCCATTCCTCTCTTTGGCTTATTCGTTTTTAGCAGTAACGTCACATTGTCTATCAATATCTCCTACAACTAGGAGATTAGGAGATTCGCTCTTCCGTGGAAATTCCAAGTAGGGCCCTTCGTAACGATGTATGTTTGCCGAGTAAAAATATCTCAGTCATTAACTACGTGCATGTTTGGGAATATTATTATAATATTTCTACTATTATATAATATATTATAATATTTCCCAAAAGCCTGCAGTATGGTTGCTTTGTCTACACATTCATGGAGAAAATCAGAGCCATTAAGTAGTTTGTTCAGCGATATCGTTGTTGGTACCGAGTATCGAGCTGGCTCTTCTTCGAATTGCAAATGTGGTGATTGTATTGTTACACATGCACTACGGGATATGTGTTGTGAGTTATTTTGAGACGTTTTTGGTTACCTTTCTGAGTGTACTTTGATGCAGGTTTTCATTCAATACGCCTTTCATCTGCATTTGCTTTTGTTCTAGAGATTTTCCTTTCTTTTTAAAATTCCAGTGCATAGTCTAGGGATGGCACTTTTTATTCATGCCTTTTCCTTGCCCGTTTTTTGATCCTTTTCGTCCAGTTTTTCAGTTTTCATTCTGCTAACATTAAGCTACCAGCTTTGTATCTTTGTCGCTTAGCTTCTATCTTGAAACTACACAATCCCTCTTCTTCGCGTTTTATCCTTTGTTTCTATTACATAAGAGAAGCAAAAGTAGACCTATTGAGGAGTGAATGCTGTGACAGAGAGCAGTTTACACTTCTTCTAAATTAGTTGAATCAAAGGAAATAGAGGGAGGAATTTAAGCATGTTCTCAATGATCCAGACTTCCCGTATGATTGCAGAATCTGGTCGATTTCTATAATCATCGTAGGGAATTGCGCTGATAACGAGTTTGTTTATATGGTTTGTCTACCTGTAAGGTCACATTCTAGTTAAAAGTTCCAACCGTCAGTAAAGGTTTTTTTTNTTTTTTTTCTATCACAAGGGTCCTGCATAGATCGTCTGACTTTTCCATCAGTAGTAATCTGGTTTACAGATAGTACAGTTATCTTGGGTGCTATTCCATATGCTCAAATATCAGATGTTCTGTTCTAGCCCTTTGTATAGACCAAATGCTCGAAGACATATCTATATTATTCAAAGCAGAATTGGAATGCCTAGAGAATTCCAAAACAATCTGTTGTTATTGCTTTTGATCTTCCTGTTATCTTTTTGATCATTAGTTTCATTTTGATATGTAATTTTTTAAATCAATTGCTGTTGGGTTAGCTAGATATAGGCCTGACAGTTCTTTTTTTGGAAACTTTCTTTTTTCGTAGTCTTGCATTCACACTGCTGAGTGTTCACTTGAAATCTTTCTTGCACATTTTACTAATGCAAAATTTTACTAATAACTGTGAAGCATAGTACCCTTTTCTATTTCTGGCCTGGCTAAATTGCTGTTTAAACCTGTCAGGTGCTGCTCACTTTGTTGTTTGTGAAAGAGGCTCCCGCAAGATGCAAAATTCCGAAATTTCTCATATTATTCGGTTAATCCAATGCAAATTGTTTTTAGCATAAGAAAAACATGATTGTTTTAAATCTTAATAAATTCTTTAGGTACGACAGCTCTGCGCACACTTCAAAATTCACGCATTGGATGTGTCTTATTTAGCGAAATAGCGCTTATAGAATTGACTAGGTAGAGACATTTAATTGTTTAATTGTTTTCATTAACTTCTTTATCGATTCGTTGTATGTAAATTCTTGCCCATGACCCCAAAAAAANAAAAAAACAAGGTACGCTACTAGTTATATTCTCGTTATAGTCGTTATTGTTTTAGTTGAGTTGAATTTCTCTTTGAATAAGCATATACCCACATTAGAGTTTACATTACTCTTACTGTAAATCCTGTTCGCCATACGTCATACGTGGTGTCGTTACCGGCTTTTACAAATAGCCGCCAAAATTTTTAATAAAGTTTATATTGATATAGAGCTTCTGTACAGATCGGGAAAAAAATAGATTACGGTCGGGTATACGGACAGTGTTTTCGAGAAATTTCTTTTGCTAGGCTATTTTTGTCGTAAGGAATTCATGTGCAGAGAGTGAAATACATATCTTGAAAATATATTTGGGTGCACTATGTGCTGATTCAGTCAAATTTAGGCTCATAGATTTGTTTCAATGAGTATTTGGTCCATACAAGGGCTAGCAGTGAGTAACTGGCATTCGAATGAGTTTTTTGGTCGTTTTGCTGCTGATCAAACGATCTTTAGCATGATGAATGCATGGAAATGCATGTTTTCATTGAACCAGTTTTGATCCCGCAGTTCAGAGAAAACTTCGAACACAGCGTCAATTGCACGTAAAGAGCGTTACCGCTTGGGGCCTATTATGAAGGTTGAAATCATGACGGTGTGCAGTCCCTTTTCTGGGATGCGCCCCGCATTCGACTTCCATTTAAAGTCGTTGCGGTGTTTAGAATGAGTGGAATGAGAAAGTGGGACAGAAAATCACTACGGGAGAAAACAACACAATGCGTGAGGGAATTTCCTCGACTGTTTGTGAATTCACCGACGGAAAAGGTGCGCATATTTCATGCCAGTCATTCGTCGGTTGCCTTTAATAATCAGACAACCCTGCCGTCCTGCCATTAATCTTCAATCTTGATTTCACCTTTTGAAAGGTCAGTTTACTTGATGAGGGACTCAGGGAGGGATAGGGAGAGATCGAATTGATCCATCCGTATGAACTAAAATATTTTCATAACATTTTCTGTGGTGAGAGGAAATGAAAATTGAAGCTGCGTTTCGCTTTCACCGTTTTAACTCAAAGAAAACAGCAATGGTTTCTCCAGTTGTAGAGATTCTTGAGGTGTTTTAAAAAGTCTATAGAGTTCCTTCGTAGAACATAAGGCCAATGGACTCTAAGGGTGTTAGACTAGCTTCAACATAGTTTTGACAACGAATATGAATATGTATGTTTATGTTCATGTGTCAGTCGTTGGAACATTTAAAAACAACGTTCGACAAGCAAACCTTCAACTCGGTGAAGTATTACTTCATTGGCTGTGAACAATTTGATTTTTCCTAGATTAGGCCTTGATAAGAATTCCCTGTCGCCCGAACCTTTTTGTTTGTAGAAATAAAACGGAGGAATCGTACTAAAGATCTGTTCTTCGGACAAGAGCCTGCTTTTGAAAATATCATTCAGTATGGTTTTGTCAAACACGTAACGCACCACAAAAAACTGACGACTCTGAGCATCTTTTCACATTTCTTATGAGTCGCTCGTTAAAGAGATCCGTAGGTTTTTTCGAAACTGTATACTCCATCTGAGCCCTGTTCTCTATCTCAGTGTCTCTGTTCCTTTGACCGGATGCTGAAATCCGCCATTAAAGGTCGATCGAACAGCAATTTCTCTGCATATTTTCGTGTTCGTCGCCTCACGCCATCACAACACACGCCTCAGTAATCGTTCTTCTCGGCTCAGCTTTGAACCACTTTTTCAAGTTAGCCGAAACACATCAAATGAGCTTGTTTGAACAGTGAATCTTTTTTTTTTGAGCAAACCCTCTTTCTCGATCGAGTATGAATTATGTAGGTTGTTGGAGGAAAGCTTGTGAAGTGAGCTCCTCCAGCCTCCAGAAACCGTGCCATCGCTATTATTCTCTCATATATCTCTCTCATGCTGCGCTGTTTTCTTAAAAGAGCTTTCATATAATCAAATCAAATATTGTCTCTGACTTATAAAATATTACAGTTACACTTCAAATAGTCGATAAGTGACTCTATCATTGTCCGTCGCGGAGTTCCCACGGTATATAATTGCTAGTGAATTTGGAGGTTGTTCCTCTCTTTTCGGTTCTCTTTGTTTTCTCGGAGCCCAACTTCTGAGAGAAGTGAAGAAAGCCAGATGGTGTAAAAGAGTCTTTTCATGACTAGGGAGAGGAGATGTTGCTCGATTTTCAGTAATTTATTCTTCAAATCCATCCTTCAGCGCTACATACGATATATCTTCTTTTGTGTTTAACGAGACTATCATTGGTGCGTACGTATCTCTTCCATACGTCTCCGTAGGGCACTCTGATGGGCGCGTCATGGTTCCGCCGGAAAAACATCTTGTACCGGAAACTCTAAATTTCTGAATTGGGAGGGGACGTCTGCTGTGGCTTCTCAGTCATCTGTCCACTGGAACACATACACGAGACCGACTAGCTCTTCCCTAGTTCTACTTCTCTTCTACTTCTCCTGGACCGATACTATGTTGTCCTGCCTGCTCGTTGTTGTCCTCGACTACAGCAACGGCATTAGGTTCAAATCCCAAGAAATCTCGTGAAAGGACTGGATCGGCCACTACATCGTGGAGAAGTTGCCTCAAGAAGGGTATGGATACTCAATAGAAAAGAAAACTTTTAAAATCTTCCGATTTGTTTTGACGCATGTGGTTGTAAACGCTGGGGGAAAAGTGAATTTGACGAAACCCCTCAGCAAATTCTTCTTGGTTGTTTTGCATGCTTTTTATTCTTCATATTTAAAGGTATAAAGCGTATTAGACTCACTGTTGTGTTTAATGCCGATCGTGGTGTGGTGAGGTAGGATCTAGATCCTTACTATGTTGTGAAAGCTCTGTATGAGGAGTAGGTAATCGTGGTACATCCTCATAGTTATCCATCACAAGTGATTAGGGACCATCAGATCCTACCAAAAAAAAAAACTAAGTTCGGTCCTCTGTTGAAAAGAAACTCCATCAGGGACGAAAGTTCTCAACCGAAGAGGAACTCCACCAGGGACCGAAGTTCTTAACCGAGAACGCGAAAATTTCGTAGGGAAATTTCCGTAGAGTACGGAGGAATATATGCACTGTCAACAGGATGAACGTACTAAAATTCGACAGTATAAATGGAGTTGCGGATTGTAAGAGGACATGAAAATAGCATTGAGCGGAGAACGGCCACGCTAAAGATTTTGCAGGACGTTTTATGCCCGTTAATGTGCGGTGAATATTCTGGCATCGCTCGAGCGATTCCCCAAGCAGACGCGATTTTTCGTGGAATTCTGAATGCGGTGGATGAGAAGCCTGCCTGCTTCATTTATCGATGAGTTCAGTACAAAGAAATTGAAAAACATGGGAAAAAGGTAAGGAACAGATGCAACACAGAGCTGAATCCATTGTAGTCCTTGAAAAGGACAAAGGAGCGGTTTTTTGATGGGGAATTTAACTTTACTTCCTATCCCTAATTGCCTGCCCCTTTCACTCTTCTAAAAATGGTTACTTTCATTAGTTACATTTGTAGAAGAAGTACATCAATAATGTCTGAAAACGTGATGCACTTGCCAATTAGACTCGCGTGGCTGTCATGTCCCGTCTTTTCCTACAAGAACTTTTATGAACAGAAAGTCAGGATACTGACTTGAAGCTGTAGCCATGGGTTACCCTCTCGAGTTCATCGGAATTAACCACATCCAATCTGTCCTCAATATGGTCTTTAGAAGATTTATGGTTTCTTTTGAACGTCTTTATTAGTCCGACGCGGTATTTTGATGTCATAGATAATCCCTTTCTTTCTCGTCTTGAATTCTTGCTTTGATTGTATTTCATCTACTCAAAACATTACATAATATTCTTAAACCCATAAAAAGATCACTTAATCTGCGCCGGATTTCACTTTTTTCAAATTTAGCTTCATCCTTCATTAACTGAATTTGGAAATGTTTCATGCACGATCAGATCAGATTCTTGTAAAGCAGATTCCTTCTAAGAGGAGCTTCTAAAATGAAACATCATTCGAAATTCACGGCTAGCAGTCGAATCTTGTGTTCTACTCTTTGGTCGCAGCGGAAAGTTGCAGTAGGGCTTGATGCATCCAAACTATGCTGTGAACTTCGACATCGTGCAGGGCTTAAATTTGGTGCTGCGGACTCCTCGTCCATGTCCATGTACGGCTTTACATCATGCGAACTCAAGCTGAACGTATTGCTAGACTCTGGTGAATGGCATCACCCTTTTCTCCTTCCCCAATGGCCGATAACGTCCCAGATACTCCCCTTAGGGTAAACTTTTTCAAAAAAAAAGTGCTTCTCGAATATGAGCGAAGCAGTTTTCTTTTCACATTCTCACATTTACGTCGTAATTCTATGAGGAATAAGGAAGGATTCTGTCCATAACTCATTGTCTTCGTGCTCCTTTTTAACTGTTTTTGCAAAGGGGTCTTACCAGGGAGGGGTAGTTTACTTACCGTGGGACTTTAAATGGAGACCCAGATAAATCGATAGAGTT
>UZAF01016964.1:47867-58791 GCA_900617895.1 Haemonchus placei
CATTCAAAACTCTATCGATTTATCTGGGTCTCCATTCAAAGTCCCACGGTAAGTAAACTACCCCTCCCTGGTTAGCACCTTTCTGCGATGATAAGGTTTTTGAACATATTTCCAGAACAAGGGGATGCCAAAAATGTATTCCGAATGAATCATGAAGGGCCTCAAGGGCCAATTTGCATCAAACGATTTCGTGGGAATTTCTGTCAAGATGTACATTTTTACAAGTGCTATATGCGTTTAGTTCTAGAACTTTTTGTGTACGGTTTGAGGCCCTACAGCTCGACTGATCTCATGAGTATTTATGATTTCATTGAGCAAATGTCATTGGAAAATGTCGGGCTCGGAAAGGAGTATTCAGCAAAATATGCATCAGTAATTAACTGAGGAAATGTCATTTGGGGAAAGGCCAGACCGGAATGGAGATCATTAGTATGTTACTGAATATGAAATAAAGTAGTGTAGTGTGGAAATGCACAACTTCTCAACTTGTGCTGGTTGGAGCGGGATATTCCTTGACCATAACAAAGTAGTTTTTATTTCCCGATTTTTCGTTGTACTCTGAGTATTCCTGGAAGTCGAGAAGCCGGTAATTCACTGCACCTGGCAAAGTCAAAACTGAATGATAAAGTAAAGTTAAAATTTTTGGCGTTAATCAATTCCGTCTGAGGGATGCGCCCCTGCACTCGACATCGATTCAGAATCGTAGTNCACTCGACTTCGATTCAGAATCGTAGTGGCGTATGAATGCGTACGTGGCCCATGCAACGACTTGTGGTGGTCAGCCGATGTACAAGTCAGTGCTTTTATCCCCCTAGACGAGTCTGGTTACAATTAACCAAACCCGGAGGGATTTAAGGCTTGGTTGGGATTCGAACCCCTGACCGTGCGTGTGAGGTAGTGCGCCACTTGCCATTACACCACCTCCGCCCTACACTGATATTTCGTTTTATAACCGCAAAAGATTTTTTTACAAAAAATATGAGCTACGTAAGATACAAGTTTTGAGTGATCTGGCAGTAATTAAAACTGTCGTGTAAGTCAGATATTTCGTCATCACGAGAAAAAATGCTGCGAAAGGGGTCGTAGACCCATTAAACGAGGCAGTTTCAAGGACATGAAATTATGAGATTGATGAATTGAAATCTTAAATCTACTTCGACTATATATACTGAAGTAATTGTCAAGTTATTGACCAAGTTCTAATCTAGTGAGTTGTAAATCGACTAGGCAACGTAAAAGAATTGGGCGGAATCGAACCGATTTCATTCAAAGGGTTTTTACGTGTGTGGTAGCTGTGGAAACAAAATCACGTCAATAGCTTCGCATATGGGATTTATAGCCGAGCTCTTGAATTACTTTTTGAACCGTTAACGATCGTTTCATGGCTTCATGGGATCGCCATCGTTTCATTTCAGTTGCTTTCCACGTTCAATGGATGATCATAAATGGCTTTTATTTCACTCACCTCCACCTCGAAATGGTGTAATGACCATAACCACCCTACGAACGTACGATGATCTATTTTTATCATCCTCTGTTTCCCGAATGTGAAAATGGGTGTGTATGGCCCAGTGGTTAGAGCGCATTATCGGAAGTAGCTTCGGCTAGATCAGCGTCCTACGTTCTTGGCAAGAAACCCATCCGAGAAGAATGACTCAAAGTTGGGTAGTAACTGGCATCTGAAGGTATTTCATTGGGCTGGATTCACTTTTGAACGCTTTCTTTTTTATGAAGAGTCGCATCTATAGAGTGTTCCAACCTCCAGATGAAGCTGTAACTTCAGAACGTGCATATCTTCTGGGCTAGTCAGATTTCTTGTATTACTTATGTAGATTATATGTAGAACTCAAGATTTTTCCAGATGCTTCCAATCTCTCTCATTTTTCGCTCAAAGAAGGCAACTGTCTTTATTGCATTGCCTTTTTCCGTTTAGGATTGTCATTTTTTAAATTTGTGTTCAGCTGGTTTTATTCAGTTATCATTTTGCTCTTGTTAAATAGCTTTCTACTAGTCCTTGAGTGCTACATCTTTCCGGACGGACGAGTCCTTAGTATTTTCATCCTACCTGATAGATATTATATGTTTTATAACTCAGAAAGGTACAACGAGGTCAGACAACTTTTTGGGTCAGTTGACTTATATGAGACCATCGGGCAGTAGAAAATACTAGTAGGTGTTGATTTAAATAGGAAGCGCTGCGCCTGATTTTACGTTACACCATCTGTGGACAGTAAAAGAAATCTGCCTACTAAGTAGTTTGTACTTCCCTTTATCATTCAGATTCAGTATTCCATAGGATTACCATTTCTCATTCATAAACTAGTACCAAGTATTCATACACCTCTAAGAAATACCTAATGATAACTGGTGATCATAAAACGCGAACTTCTTTCTGCTAGGTAGCCAAATCCATACCTTCTACTCTCTTGGAAGATTTGGAGGTGAAAAGGCTTGCCATCAAGTTCGCTTCGGCGTTCCGATTCATCTGTACTAATCCTTTTCTTTTTTCTAAGGCATGCTATCTGGTCTTGCAATTCCATTCATCCTCCAATGTGAATATTCCCTCTTCGTTGTTTCCATAAAGCTCTCAAATACGAACTAATTGGTTCCGCTGCTATGGTTTTTTCTTAACTTCGTTTGTTCATTTTCCGAGCTCTCGTCCATTTTCAACCACCCATTTGAGTGCAATTAGGAAACATTGAAGACTCTTCCTATTCATAATTTCAGACGGTTTTTCATTTGGTTCTGCTATCGGCAGATAACTTCGATAAGTAATGTGGGAGTTATTGCATCAAGAATTTATTCTTACATTTTGTTAATGTTTTTCCCTCCTTGGATGTAATTCATAGGCAATATATCAAGATGTATCTATCTAGCCTGTGAACCACTGGAATTTTAAAAAAATACCGATCATATTCGTTTTCAAAAGGTGATGTTCTGTCACAAATGATAACTATCACCTTGGCCTCGCTCGGTCAGAGCTAAAAAAACCTAAGAATTGCTCTAATACTTTCTTCAAGGTTTCATTATCACTTTTTACTTCCGCTCTCGAAGATTTCAACCTGCTCAGACTACCGATCTTTCCCAGGGCAACTTATTTTGACCTCGTTGAGGCGGAGCTTCAGACCTTTTTGAACGATACATATTTGAACATTCGTAGATAGCGGAGCACTGAGGATTGCCAGTGTGAGCTCCCAACGGCGATTCTCGTGTTAAAGCATCTGAATTATAACTAACCAGAAAGTTCTGCTTTGCAGAACAGGTAGCTAAGAATCACCGCGCGTAAAGTGAGGATCAGGCTCCTCCACACTTCGACAGATTTCATACCACCGGCTTTGTTTTCAAGGACCACAAACTGTCAGTCTCATTAAAAACTTTTTAAAGGTTGATTTAAGTCTCATTTCACCTCTGATTCCCTGAACTGACAGTATCGGCGTATTAAGGTTTTGTAATATTGGGGCATGAAGGGTTCTGAGGATACTACCTTCGAGGAAAGGTATTCGAGTCCCATTCCGGGCTAATACATGGCATGTAGTGGTCAGGAAGTACTATGACTTCCTTATTTTTGATGAGATTGAAGCCACCGATAAATCTACCCAAGTTTTCTAGCAGTACACTAACATAAGAGCGTAAAACTGTGACTGAATTAACGGCCACATGCCGTATACCTTTGTTTAGACCAGATATACATCCATCCATCTATGGAACTCTGGACAAAAACCTGCTGTATGGCGCATATTCTCCCTCTTTTTACTCGTTTCATCTTCCTACTAGTTCGATCGAGTCTGACACATTCACGTCTGCAATGCCAAGTAATGTTGTTCAATGCTCGTGTCACGATGTGCTCGTCAAACCATGTAATCGGATACGTAAGGAATTCCTGGCGTTCGCACAACTGTGAAACCCCCTCGATTTTAGGCCCTTTTAGGCATGCCCCCTTCCCACACCAATGACGCTGGAGGCGTCAGCTCAGATTAGCACAATCCTCACAAATCCAATGGCCTGCGTACTATTAGCTGTGGGAAAAAGAAGTAGCATCAAGACTGAAATGAACTCTTTTTCACAGCGAGTACTACTATTACACATTAGAAGTGTAACGTCATGAGTACCAGGGTTTTTAGCTCAAGAACATGCTTCGGTCTTTACGCTCACTTAACTACAAAACGTCAACATTCCCCCATTTTACTGGCGTGAAATTTGTCTTAGGAAATGAAGAGGGCTTGATAATTGCTGCCATAAGTTCTTTAGGTTCAAGGTTATGCTTGAAGTTGTACTAGTAGGGTTGTAGTTAATCTAGACTGACCTATGGTCGATCCTCCAATCGTTTCGATCAATAACGGCTGCCTTTCTGAATTGCCATTTCAGTGAATGCATTCGCTGCTCATACACCTCGTGTTCCACTTTTTTTTATCGCTTGTCCCCTTGTCATTTCATCTTTGTCATCTGCCATCATCATCTTTGTCATCATCGTCTTTGTCATTTAGAATTCATAGGCTCACTGAACACCGTTCTTCTTTTTGTACTACAGCACCGTCTTTTCTTATTCAGTTTGAGGCCCGCTTCCACTCATGATAGGCTGTGCCTGAGAAACTTAAGGAGGGTGCAGTTGGCTAGGTCTAGGCTGGCCTCTTCCGAGGAAACTTGGATTAAGTAGGCATACAACAACTGTAAAAGGGACCTCCCTCAAGCCCGCAGAGTAGCAGTTGCCAGTTGGAGTTATTCTCTGTTCTCTGGTTCGAATTGTCTCCATATACTGAGTTCATCTCGATTTTTTTTCCAAATTCTAAAGCTGTTAATTGGAACTGTACAGTGAAAAGTGCTCCTGTTCCTTATCGATCACTTATGGGTGGCAAAACCAAGAATTAACCCCAAAAGTTGCCATCATTTCGTTTTATTCAACTGTCGCTCGTAAGTTTATTGACAAGTCGAAAACTGATGCTCTTGTTCTCATGAGTTTTGCGCGGTACATTGCCGTGACATACACTGCCAACTGTATCAAAGGGCATCATACTTTGCAGTCGTTTTTTGCGGTCGCCGTTTCGCTTAAGCTTAAATTCCAATGCATTTTTTCATGGATAAGTCTAGAAGCCTCTGCTTGTCATCGTCCAATCTTTCGCTTGTCTGCTCCACTATTGTTTATTTCTTAATCATATAGCTGTCATTGGCAGCGGATTGAGCTTAATCAGAATAAACATGGGGAAGGACGAACTGACCGCCAGCCGGCACCACACTGAAGCTGACATCCCGCCATGCATCTGACAGTAGTTCTTGGTGCTATTAGCGCAAAGATTTTCTACAATTTTTCATGTCATCACACATGATACTGAGCGATTATGAATGATAGCTCCGTCCAAGTATCATGCCGTTGTTGCAGATGTAACACCGCTAATACTATCTGAATTTCACTTCGATTTGAAAAGATCTTGATGCCAATCCTAGTGATCGTTTTCCTCTTCGGTCTTTAGACGTGCGACATTTGATGGATTTAAAATTCTATTGGTGGTTAATGTCGCCTTAGAGAAATCATCCGATTGAAACGATGGCCCCCCTCTTAGGAGGCGCAGTGGCCTTCACCCTAGCGCTAATTTGGTCGCTTCCTTTGAGCCACTGTCTTGTCCTCCCCGGTAGCGCAGTATGATATCAGCGAGGTATTGTGGTTAGCTGAGTCAAACGGTATCATTATGGCTTACGTGCTGGGCCGGGTTAGAGTTGTCTCTTGAGTATACTTTCTGGGTGATGAACTTGCAGTAGTTCATAGGGAAGGTGAATTTTAGTGCTGGTGCCGCGTTTTAAGTTGGACATTTTCCAGATACTCAACTGACTCCAGAAATCAAAGTCGATACGTTGGGAAATTGATATATGTTGTTATCAAATTCCATCAACATTGCCTAGTTATAAGCTACATAAGACGCGTGGATCTATCATTGAAAGAAGTTCTTCGAGTTACTGGTAGTCAACTGTGTCAACTGTCCTGTGACAACTGACAAGGATCTGAGGGACATACGTGTCCAAGTCCAACATCCAGTAAAAGTTATGAATAAGAAAATGAAGTGGAGCCTAGGGCTAGAAAAATATCATGCGATATAAAAATTATCTTTTGAAGAACTCCAACGCTGCTAAGCCGGTTGCAGTGAATGTTAGGAAGTGTCCTACTCTACCCGTTTCAGGCAATTGTTTTTATTTTCTCCCTCCTTTGTGCTTTGCCCCAAAACTTTCTTTTCCGTCTTGTCCTCCTGAGGAAAGTCAGCGACTGTGAGCGTCATATTTGGCTGCAAAGGTTGATAGGTCACTCCCGGAAACCTTTTAGGCTCAGATTCCTTGGCATCCAGTAGAATGGAGCTGCGCTCGGTAATTGAAGATAAAATTCACGCCATGAAACTCAATCTGCTTGATGGAAAAGTCCGATACTTTGAAGTGTAAGCAACACACTACCACTAGCCCCTAAGCTATTATATCTCCACTCCAATGCGATTCTGATCTTTGCTCTTTGACTTTCAATCAAATTTGAAAACAAAGTCCTTTTCTTCACTGACTATACAAAAAGCGTTTTTAAAGCCCATAATCTAGGCTGAAATTGATTTGTAGCCCAAATTTGGTAGTTTCGATAACCAACTTTCAGGAATCGTTCACTGATTTCCACTCAAACATCCGCTGTGGTACTTCATCCAGTGATCATCTTTGAACCTTGGCAACATTTCGAGAGTGCGAACACCACGTGCATCGTGCAGGGCGCAAAAGCACTTGCTAGTGCTGTCAGGTGGGGGCGGAGTGTTGCGTTGTGCACGGCTGGGCCAGCAGGCAGCCGGCCAGTCAACCAGCCGTCCGTCCGTACGAGAGGGCGGCGCTTTCAGTTCAGGCCAGGATCATGTCCTCGTCGGGCGCACTTACACGTCTTCTATGCTTTTTTGTATGTTTACTCCATTCAACGACTGCGAACAGCCCAAAGCTGATTGATGGTGAGTTTTTTCTTCATTCCGAATGCAATTTAACACTAGCATATTTGAATTGGAGAAATGAAAGCTACGAAAAGGTGTCATACCACAAGTAGTTCTAGACGTTTTAATCTCGGAAAATTTTGGTAGAAAATGAATGTAGAATGCTCCCAACTCATTTTAATCCAAGGCAGCTTAGGTAACGAGGGTAGTGCTCTGGGAAACCACCTTTTGAGTTTTGAATTCATTACAGTACCATGGGCTGACTAGGTGATAAGGTTCGAATTTTATGTCAATTTTCCTTACCTTCTCTTCTCATCCTTTTTTCTCTCCTCNTCGCAAAAGCTTGTCTTTGCTTGAAAGAAGTCCTGAATACTAGAAAATGACTAAACTCTATGACTACCGTAATCACAGGGGCTTTCTATCAATAAAAAAACGATGCATGTTTTTGTCGGAACTATATTCATTTCGTAACTGAAGCTGAACTTTGACTTTTGACTTCACATACCTCTTTTGTATAGAAAAAAACTATTTCCCTTCTTAAATCTGAAATATCGAATAACTCCATTTCGATGGAAGTTTTTGGCATGAAACTCCTGCAGAAGAGCTCTCAGCGAAAGTCTGCAAAGTCTGTCATCAAAGACTTGACATCCGCCGGTCGCCGAAGAATTTTTATCCAATAAAGTCTGGACGTATATAGTTAGCGGCCCATGACGCAAATATCTTGTCAATACGTGTCGTACTACTTACTACGACGAGTACTAACTGGTTACTACGTGGTAGACTGGCCAGAATTACAATTTTCCTGAGATATTTCCCGTATTGACAAGTCCAACACATGATTTGTTTGTCAACGCACTATGTGCATGGCGTAATGGCAACGTTATAACGGCCAGCCGATGTCAGCGTCACTCCACAGGTCAATATCACTCCCAAAAGACCAGAGCTGCTTTACCCATCATCTATTTCTAAGATGCTTGAGTAATGACTGGGATAAGCGTTCGAAGGGCTCTGTAACTTTTTTCCAGTACTGAGCCGTTATTCCCAATCACCCTGGGTGGTCATTATTGTCGACGAGGTCTGAGCACCTACCATCAATCATGCCAATACATTTAGAACGTTTAACTTCTTGCGATAAACGCTGTAATTCCGAGCTTTATTTTTGGCAGTAATTCCCAGGAGATATGCAAAACACAGTTAACGAGGTAGTTATTGTAGTCGTAGTTCACCACTTGGCCTCGTCCGTATTTCGGACCGAATATGTGAAATGTTGTAGAAGAAAAACCTTCTGATGGTCTTAGTTCAGATGGATAGAAGGGAGTTGGAAGGTGGATTAGACTGGCACCGAAGAACCAACACCTTCACCGGGAGAGAGGGGAGGAGGGCTCACCTTCTCAGTTGTCTAAAATTCTACCAGTTCAAGTTCAGGGGCTGGTAAGTAACATCTTCCTTTTACTGGTAAAGCTTATCAACACGATCATGTATTCTAATTATGGTTTGAAGGAATTCGTTATGGCAATTTAGAACGCCACTTCTATGGAGCTTCTTAGCTTTGGCCTCATAATTTTCCTCTCACATTGCGGGATCCAAGTGTCATATGGGTTTTCTTTATTTGATTAATCCAAAATAGGCTTATGGCTAGTTATTGTTCATCCTGGAAACGAGCACTTATAACTTTGGTCGCTTTTTATAAAAATTAAGACCGTCTCATTGAACGGGAAGTTCATTTTGTCTGAACAAAGCCCTTCGTTCCCAAGGCTAAGCTATCAGTCCAGCCGTTCGAGGTCTGCAGACGGAGGGGTATCAGATGTCGTGAAATTCGAG
The DNA here is from genome assembly GCA_900617895.1 of Haemonchus placei. Taxonomy (NCBI): domain Eukaryota; kingdom Metazoa; phylum Nematoda; class Chromadorea; order Rhabditida; family Trichostrongylidae; genus Haemonchus; species Haemonchus placei. The sequence continues at coordinate 56,624 of UZAF01016964.1, forward strand.
GTGTTATAATTGCAGCAGAGATAATCGGATACCTTCCCTCTGCAGCCATTCAGCTACTTTCGTTCTTTATACTTTTTGTTTCAATATCATCCTTTACTTGGATAACTTACGTAAATCCTCATGAATTTTTCAAATTTCCCTGATGGAACCTCATCGTTGCCGAAACCATTGATTCTACGCTCCGTTTGCTCGTTGTTTTTCCCATTCGATCTGTCATCTACTTTTTTCGCAACTTTTTTCGCCTTCCAATGGCCAACGGCTTCCTCTCATATTCGCCTTTCTTAATGCTTCCCGTATTACCTTCTTATATTGCGCTTTCTTCTTTTTCGGAATTTTTTCCCCGTGGGATCTGAGAAGCCTGCCGTATCAGCTAAATCTGTCTAGGATATACAGGTTGAATTGGTTGGGAATAAATACTCAAGGTTGAGTGATATTTCTTGTTCCGATTTCCGGATTCCGATCTCTGATTATCTATTTCGCCTCTGATCATTCTTTTCCTACTATTTATCGCAGAACTCAAGTATGGGTATCGCTCAAAAATGGTCCTTTCTCAAAATAAAAGATAAAATTTGGCGCTCTGAATTACGAATATTGTACCTATGCCTGGTGTGGGCAATTCCTAATACCTGGGTTTCTTCAGCCTTCTATCCATCACACCGGACTAATTTCTGTCCGAATTTTGCTATCAAAAACAACTGTATTTATGGTAATTTGATGGATTTTCAGTAAAAAATCTGGGGGAGATCCGTGAAGCAAGCAAATCGAATGTTTTCTAGCAGCCTTCCACTCGTTAGCAGGTCCATTTAGTGAGTGAAAGGGCTTACTTAAAGAACTTAAAGAATATTCAAAGTTTCACCCGTAACTATCAATTTTTTGAGGCCTTTTTCCCCTTGATTCCTTTGTCTCTCCAGCTTTTCTCTTCAGTTCTCATACAGTCAGTTGGCCCACTTCGGATTTTCGGAATTGGCATCCACCAATCGCCACTATTCTCAGTTTTTCGTTTTTTTCGAATCTATTTTTCATCCTGACAACCACTCATTTATGTCCGTCATTAATTCGGGAAGCTTTCAAGCCCATTTGTTGGCTTTGACGAATTTATTTCACAAATTACTACTCATACTAAGCTCCAACGATGCCCTTTCGTTAACCTAATGCTGGTACTACCGCTGCTAGCCAGAAATCGTTTCGTCTTAATTCGATAATTGCATCGTAGCCCTTAATTAGTGGTTTTGACTCTGAATGTACGCTGAGAGCCGAAATTGCTGCCTCTCGGGGCAATGGAGTGGACTGAAGGGCACCAGATGAATTGCCCCTTGCCAATCCTTGTCATAAATAAGGCTAAGACACCACAGCGGTAGTTGCAGGCCTTTTAGGGGGCATCATGAATGGGAAAGAGTACTTTGCAATTGATTCATAAATGAAAAATGAGTGTGAAGTATCCATGCGAAAAGTTTTTTTTCGTTAAAGTGGCAAGCCGTCTGAGGGCAAAAATAGGTGGGTTCTGCATGCACAGCACCCACTAAGGACTGTTGTCCAGCACAAAGGCAGTAGCTTCAGACTTGGCGCTTTTTTCTTAGTTGGCAGATGTTTCAAGGACTCTGGAAGACGTGCAACGGGGATGTTCGGGACCGTCAGACGTTCTACCCAGTGAGATGTAGATCGTGCCAGATAGTCTTCAGCATTCGTATAGAACCGGGTTTGTTAGAGATTATTGCCATCTGAAGCCTGTCGTAGGGATGCTGGAGATATGTGATTAAGTCAGTCTCGTAAATAAGCCCTTCCTGTCATTTTTTGATAATCACACCTCTGAACGCGGGTAATTTATGATCACTTCAATCATGGGCAGTAGTAAAATCGAGCGGCTACAGCGTATGCAACTCTCAGAACACGAGGAGGCTATAATTCACTTCTAGAAAACATCTGACAACTGCTGGGAGTATCGGGGTACTCACTGGCGTGGGTGGTGCCGGCTAACACATTTAGGTTGCTTTCAAGGTTACTAGTAAACGATCATCGGGTACTCCCAGTTCAAGGTTCTGATCAATGGCTTCCATACTCTGCTCTCAAGTTGTGGGTAAATGTGGCTACTGCTGATTGATCCCTGGACCAAGTTAATGGGGTGCAATCACTTACTCGGTAACAAAATAACTGTAGAAGACGTATTATGT
>UZAF01016965.1:7349-19495 GCA_900617895.1 Haemonchus placei
TACGCTTCTCTGGGCTGACGACCATACATATACTTGCGTGCGAGGCCGAGAATGTACTCGAGTAACAGTTGCCAGCTTTTCCGGCCACCAGGCTCAGCTTCAACTTCAAAGGTCGAGGACATGTCCCTGAGCAAGATGAGAAAGCCTTTTTTGGAATCAGCTGTATGCGCTGGATGGCAACGCTACGAGATCGGACTACATTGGTAGCTATATTGTGGGAGGGCGCTTTAGTGTAACTCCTGTCTTCAGCTCAGCTTCAATGAGCAGGAATAGCTTGTTATAGCGCTGGCTTAAAAGCTTATAGGAAGACTCAAAAATAGTTTGCCTTCATCCTGACCAAAAGTTCGGGAAAAGCCGCATCAACCATCAGAAAAGCAGACTCTGCTACCAAGTAGGACAAATGATGAAGAACAAAAAGAGAAAGACGGCGAGGAGTCATCCGACTTGGCAAGGACTTGACTGACTGATTTGATTGAAAATATCTCACTCACAAATGATCCAGTTCTTCCCACTCCAGCAGAGCAGTGAACCACTATAGGCGTTTTTGACTTCCTTGTCTGATGCAGGATTCGGAATACTGCCAACAGCGATTTGGGTACGGTTTTATCTGGCCTAAAAGCAATACCACTTTCAGAAGAGAGTTCCATTACTTTATCCGAAGAAGCAGCCTCACCATGTCTTCCATCGATGATGCTTCAGAAAATGCTTTTCTGTACCTTGCTTAAGTTCGAGAGTAGTGCGAGTTACGTGAGGGTCCGAGTTGTTAACCTTTACGGCGGTTATGAAAAAATCTGAAATAATGGCTATTGGACTATCTCATAGAGTTAAGCAACCATTTTTCTAAATGTTTCTAATGGAATGAACCCTGATTCTCAAAAGATTGTAGAGGTATTCCACATTCCGAAAAAGAAATCAAAGAAAATATGCCCTAATTTGGTGAAATATTCGAAGGCGCAGTTAACGATAGGATGGTTCCTGAAATTTCTCTTCAGGATGGATCTCTGACTCCTGAGGATAGCATAGAGAACGCTGTCAAGTCGAAAAACGGTCTACTTAGAAGAGGTAGCAAGGACCCCAGAACCAACTTAGCCGACATACACACCCAGGGAGGGGCGAGTTCTCACGGTGCCGATTAGGCTCGTGAGGTCGCACCATTTGCACGAGAACGTACACGTTGCACGCAGGCAGCTTACTGTAGCCAGCTGTACCCATTGGCACATATTGAGACAGCTCGTCCAAATATCCCCTCCATGCACTTTTGTCGTCACATTCTCGTCCAGCCCCTCTTTTTATTTTCGCATTTATTTCGCCTCTCTTTATTCTGAATTATCAGCCTACTGGTTTCTCAACTCATAGCTCTAGATTTACCCAGACCGTTGCAGTCAAGTCAATACCAAGTTGTTACCATTGAATGTCAAGCTTGCACCGTTATCTTCTGGCCAGTACTGTTCGCATTTCTTCTTTCCACATTCCATTGTACTACATAACATTATTACATGCGACACCTTTTCCAACCATATCATTCTCCAAAAATCGAATATAGTCGATGGCAGAGGTCCCTGATGAAGATTATTGGAGGGAAGGTCAACCTTGATCCCAACTGAGTCGTACAAACCTGTGTACATATGTATGTGCATAATAATGGATCTCCTTTTATGTAGTTAGCATGGATGTAATCGGAACCTTTTCCATCATTTAGTATTACTCGAGTACAATCGTTACAAATCACATCTGGAAAAACTTCTTTTCATGATGGTGTTCAATGGACAATCTGGCTTTCCAGAAAGGGTACGCTTCAAATGTTCCGAGAGTGAAATCTTACGGTGGGCCGTTTGTGTCAATATGGTCAGCGGTGTGTCACGTGTTGCCCTCTAGGTCAACGCGCCTAATCTTGGTCACCCAGAGAAGCCTTCAGTAGAGAAAAATACCTTTGTATCGATTCTTTGTTGAGTTTCTATCAAATGCGTCCCTCCTCAGTGGGCAAGCAATATAGGGTTTCAATGAAGTGTTGTACTCCCTTATGAGACCGTCAATGCCCATTGTGAAAACAATCTGAATCAGCTTTCATATCGTGTTGAATAGACTATGATAAACAGAGCACAAACTTTGGCGAATCCTTCGAAAGCAGCTATTTGAGCGGCAGTAGGTACCAGTGCATCTTTGCTCTTCAAGTAGAAATTGATGGGAAGTAACCTTATTCTTATCTAATGCTACGAAAATCAGATCTTACCGACTCAGCGGAGGCATCACGTTTCTTCTTGCCTTCTCCATCTGAATTCCATCTATTTTCTGAGGGTTTGTGAGTATATCAACTTTTCAAGGATCAAGTGTGGATTGGAAGTAGTGTAGTGGCTAGTGGTACACACTATGAGATCCATGGTCTGTGGATGGGTTTTCGTACCGATCCCTTTCTAGGCTAACCGAGTATTCTATCTTAGGGTAGTTTGTGTTTATCTCCCACGAAGTTCTCATTTATAATTATTGGCTAACATTTCGGCAATATCGCTTTCATCAGAACCTGAGACATAAATTATATTAAGCTACAGTTATGCCGAGTTTATGGAAGCCTGTTCGTGGAGTCTCAGTCGCTTAGTTTCTACCAGATTCCCTTCGGAGTGAAATAGCAGTTGACTGTACTCCCACAGATCATTGTGTAAGACACTTGCGCATTTAGAACGTCACTACGCTTCTGGCACGAAGTTGAATACGAGGGCGCATCCCGAAGACTTTTTGCTCTTTACTGAATTTTCATTGGGAGTACCTGTCTATCAGGGAACTCGATCGATGACAGGAATACCAAGGGAAGAACTGTGTTCAATTTCCAAGATCATAAATTTGTTCTTACCGTCACCGACTTCCTTACTAGGGGCTTTCTTTTGTTTACGTTTCGAAGATGCCTCTGAAATCGGCCATTCAGAAATATTCATGTGTAATGTATAAATGTGAGGGTATAAGCATGTGTATGTATGTATGTATGTATGTATGTATGTATGTATGTATGTATGTATGTATATATGTATGTATGTATGCATGTGTGTGGGTATGCGTATATATGTGTACTTGTGTACGTTTATATGACAAGACGTGTTGTTTATGATAGTCCGAATATATGACATGTGTTGTGATAACCGTGTATGATATGTATGCGTGTATGTGTAACTGAGAATCCAACCTTTTGTTCCCCTGTTCTAAGAATGCTAATATCTGGTAGGACACCCGAGGCAGGATGGGAGCACTACTGACGAAAAAGGATGACGTTCGATTACCTGTATCACCTGTCGTCTCATTGGTTGTCGATTTCCTCGAGCAGGCTCACCAGGGAAGGATCCCAACTCGAAGTGGCCATTTGGAACAAGACCTATACTGCTAGACGTGTGTTTAGGCGCTGAATTCAAATCTGCTTTCCAAATCTGCCAAGCGATTCTCTGAACGGAGTTATGAGGGTGGTTTTAGGTGACATTACATGAGAAAACTTAAATTACATGGAAGCAGCTCACTCCTCGACGGCGGCTTGGTGTAGTGGTAAGCGTGACGCTTTATAGGCGAGAGGTTTTCCTTCCAGGACTAGGAAATACTGTCATGGTGATTTGGTCACGTTTTATGACCATTTGAGGCTTTGCTGATACCTTCTTCTACCTACCTACCTGTTACCGAGTGGGAAATTGCGCAAAATTTGGAGGTCCGGGCGAGTAAAACGCATATGATGAGCAATGATGTCGCTAGAGTGGGTGTTGATGCTAGATTAGGTGCGATGGTGCGTAGCAGACCCGGACTCACCTACACCGGCATTGTTGATAGTGAACTCGTGGACATCATTCAAAGACCAGAAAGCTATTCATTGCTTCTTACCTCCACAAAAGCAGGTGAAGGGAATGACACCCTGCTTGAAGCTACCACGAGGCTAATACAGCCGATAGAAGCTCATTTCTTATTTCCTCCTAGAAATATGGTTAAACGCACCATCTCATATGTAATAGCTCATGATCTCAACTTTGACGTGTACACACGAGACCCCATTCTTTGCTTACTATCGCCTGTCTTTTTCAGTTCTGGGCTGTGAAATTTAGAAAATTTCTCTTTTATTCATGGTATGCCCCGGCTACTTGAGCACTCACCCGGTGAATTTGGGACGCCTACTCAATTCTGTTTTCCTTCTGATTTGGTATTAAAGAGTGTAAAGCAATGGGCTGTGACAAGTTCTTTTTCATCCGTTTCTCCCATCGTGAAAAGTTTCTTTGTTTCAAGCATTTCGTGCTAAAGTATCACATTTGTTCATAAAGTGGCAAAAGTTGCCCTACTGTGAATCCTGCTGTGAATATAGAGTGCATGGGCATGCGAGTAAAACTGAAGTATTACTTTAAGTGGATAAATATCGGCAAAAGCCTTAAAAGGTCATGAAACGTGATAAAATCACCATGACAGTATTTCCTAGTCCTGGAAGGAAAAGTTCTATATAATGCAAAAAGTCGGTCCCCCACAAAACCTGAACCCTAGCCTTTCGCCCATGAAGCGTCACGCTTACCACTACACCAAACTGCCGTTGAGGTGTCAACTGCTTCCATGTAATTTAAGTTTTCTCATGTGATGTCACCTAAAACCACCCTCATAACTCCGTTCAGAGAATCGCTTGGCAGATTTGGAAAGCGAATTTGAATTCAGCACCCAAGAACACGTCTAGCAGAATAGGTCTTATTTCAAATGGTCACTTCGAGTTGGGATCCTTCCCTGGTCAGTAACGTCTCCATTCATCTCTGTCACGAGCTAATGTGGTTATGCAAATCGTCCTCGCTTCAGGGACTTGTGACCCAGCATTCCTTTCATTCATAGCTTTTGTGAAGAAGTCTGACCATCTTTTTGGAGGCCGTCATGGTGTTCGATTGACGTCCCGAGGGATCCTATTCGTAACCGTCGTAGTCCAACGGTCGTCACTATATCGCACAACGTGTCTGACCTACGTGATCTTCCATTTCTTGGCGTTATCAATGGATCCCTGGTCTTCGTTCAGTGTCGGAGCTCGGCACTCCGGATTCCGTTCTGCGCTTGCGCGCATCGGGAAATTCCGGGCCTCGTCCACACCAAAACGCATTGAGTATTACTGACAGCTTGCTCATCCTGCTTTTATAGAGTTTATGTCTCCGAGGCATACGTCAAAGCAGGAATGACAGCACTATCGAAAAGATGGGCGCGGAGCCGGATAACTTTGGGTCTCTTTACTACCCCCTTGATATTTTTGAATGCTCGGTCGTTGAGATCTAACTTCTTGTACAGGAACATAGTCTTGCTGGTTTTCCACGAAGTGGGCACTTTACATTCCGACAAGAACCGCGTAAAGAGCCTTGCCATAGTTCCGGCGATAAGCGGTGGAAGACTCTTTAAATGTTCCGGTTTGATCCTATCAGGACCGGGTGCCGTGCAATTATTCGTCGACATGATGGCATGTCAAATTTTGAAGTGAAGTACCGATGGAGCGATACATCGTCTTGCCTAAGATGGTGAGTAGGTAGGTAGACGTGGCAGTCGAAGAGATCCGAGTGGAAGTCGTAGATGTCCTTATCCCCTGCCCTTCGAGTTGCAGTAATTGTTCCGACAGGGCGACAAAGGAAGTCATTTCGGTCCTGTGATTGGCGAAACTTTGCGAGTGCTCGTTCCGTCCTCTGCGGCTTCTTTCATAACTGCTACTCTCCTCTCTTCCAGATCTTCCTTCATCGCTTCTCTGCATAGCTTTGCAAGTTCGAACGTTTGTTGATAAGCTGCAGCTCGCGCGATTCCACGCTGTCCTATCAGCTCGGTAGTCTTTGAAGAGAGTTGTGTCTTGGCTACTTTTATACTTTCTGCCCTCCTAGCACTATCATGGAGCTGTTCGACGAGCCGGTTGTATTTTTCATCTTTGTTCTCGGTTCACTTCCCATTCTTCCCATTTACTCGTAAGGGAAGCTAAGTGTTCCAGTTTATGGAGATCTTGGGGCTTCGTTTCTAAACTTCACAGCTCTCCCTCTCCCAAGATGCAGAATCTAGTGCGGAGGAGACGATGGTCTGATTCCGTGAAGAACTCCGGCGTCAGTCAGGCAAAACCTCCGATTTAGGATAATGTGGTCTATTCCATTGTGGAACTGTCCACTAGGTGACTCCCATGTCCATCGGGAATGAGAGGGTAACTGGAAGAGTGAGTTACCATGGATAGTCTTGGTCGACATAATAAACACAACAGCCTTTCACCCTGCTCTTCCATTCTATTCCGTGAGTCCTGATGTGGAGCTCTTCAGACTTTCTTCTGTGGCCACTCTTGGTATTGAAATAGCCGACGATGGCCTCGAAGAAAGTATGATCTTTGTGTAGAGCCTCTTCAGATCCGTATAGAACGCTTCCAACTCCTCTTCGTAGCTTGATGTTGGTGCGTAGGCAACGAAGATGGTTAAAGCTGAGGTTGAGCCTCATTTTCTTCCGATTTGGGTTGTTAAGCTTTCGTACGAATCGATGTCCATGGCGAGGGCGTCTGACGAGAAACCTACGTCTCTACTGTCGCATGTTTTTGGGAACGTTCTTCTCCAATCTCAAAGGTAGCGTGTAGCGGGCGATGCTCTCTCGTCTCAGTCAAGCTGATGACGTCGTGCTTGATCTTCCTGGCTTGCATACTCAGATCTTCTATACACGCTTCCGATGCAATCGTCCGCGTGTCAAAAGTACAGATCATCATTTTAGACATTCTCTTTTTGAGCAGCCTGTTTTGGCTCTGTGTTTTTGGCGGCCTCTTCCGAGCGGTCCTACCCAACGCTGCTTTTTGGGAGCACCCTCAGGCTTAGGGGAAAGAGGCCCATTTGTGTTACTGTCTTTGGACAGTGGATTCTCAACGTGCAAAGAGGCCCCTTTGTGTTACTAATTTTGGCAAGTGGATTTTCTACGGCCTTGCTACGCCATGACGTGGGGGCTGGGTTGACTCGGGGGGTTAGCTAGGCTACCACGAAGTGGCCGAGGGGCTTTGTTTTTGGAATCGCCTCCCAGGTACTCCCCAGACGTCGAATAGAACCCATTAAGTAGCATTAGATCACTGAGCCGTGGCGTTCTTCAAATAGGCAGTGGAACCCTAAGCTTCGATAGAAGATTTAGGATGTGACGGAATCAGAGATGGTTGGTGACAGGAACTGATAAGGCCGATAAGGAACGGGCTAGAGGTACTAGATCAGAAACATCCACTGCTTTCTCTGAACAACCCTGCCACTTTGGTAATCCATGTTGGATGCGAATGGATGATAGACAGTTGATAAAAACACCTGATACCAGATAAGGGGATTTGAACATAAGGCTTCTAACCACCGCCCGATTACCATCTCTCGTGTTATTGCTCAGCGGCCAATAGCTCTTCTGCTTCGAAGCCCCCCCCCCCTTATCAACCTTTATGTATGTAAGCAGTGAGGCCTTGACATATCAGTGTTTGCGTGGAGTGTGACAAGAGAGGGTAACAACATTGATAAAAGCTGATTAACACCGACATCGTGTGATATTACTGAATTCCAGTCCATACTTGTGATTGTTCTACGAGTACAACGCATCGGATGTTGGAGACACAGGTTGGGATAAAGCTTTCCTCCACTCCGATGCTATTCGCAAAAAACTAGCCCGACCACAAATCTTCAGAAAAGCTCAGAAATGGACGGTATCGAAGATAAGGCCAAGGACAGCGAGTACTATAGAATAGCGAGTACGAGTAGAGCGAGTACACCGTTGGTATTGTCGTTACTCTTTTTTAGCAGCATAGATAGGAACCATCTAAGGGTTTGGTCGGGGATGCAATCTGTTTATGGACCCTTCTACTCCTTCCGATTAGTCCACCGCAAGTCGTAGGAATGAAGCATTTGGTGTCGAGGAATCTTCATCGAAAGCTCGTTACACGGTTCAATGAGGCGAGTATTCGAAGGCGAGTAGTATATCATCATTAGATCTGGTACCGTGTTCAAAGGCGGTTGATGTAGGGAAGCAGCCGGTCGATCACGATGCAACTTGAAACAACATTAACTTAAAATTTTCATCGTCTTCGCTTTAGCCTCCATCATTCTTTGCCTACGTAGACATCCTGCTCAGACAGATGCTTTTCTAGTAATCTTGACACACTTACACCCATCCATGCGCCTACCCGAGAACCTAACCAACGGGAATCATACACGTTACTGGAGCCCAAATGGAAAGGGTTTACGGAAGCTCCTGTGCGGCCTCACTTCTAGATCGGAAACCCTGTAGGTTTAGCTCCTGTGTACTAGTTCTACCTGTTTGTTTACCTGTTGTTTTGTTTACTGACGCTGTTTTATTATGTCTTACAGTTAAGCACATACCGTTTTGCTTTCGTTTTTTGCTTTCTGATGCATCTGAAGGAGGATCTTTCTTCTTCTTTAACTTTCTGCTGTCTGATGGATCTATAATGGGAGATTTTTTCTTCTTAACCTTTTTCACACTTCCTTTATTCTCGGGACTGGGACTGGCGTTAGGACTGGGAGATGGGGATTTCTTCTTGTCTGCTTTTGGGGAGGCAGATCTTTTTACCTTCTTGCTAGCGGCCTGAACAACTAAGTACATTTAATGTCACAGGATCCATAAAAGCCACTCACTTCTTTGGCCGCTCTCTTGGGGGTCATAGTAGTGAACTGAGACACCCTTGAAGTAGTCAGTCATCAAGGACTCTATATCAGTCTAAATATCAGCTCGTTGTATAGGTTCCTCATACATTCCACTATCATTTTTGCTGTATCGAAGCCATTTATTCTCCTGCTGATGAGAGCGTAGTTGGGGAAAGGCATCACTTCTGTTGGGCAACACTGAGCGCCAGACCGCAAAGGAGGCTACGATGACTTATCGTGCAAAATGATGGGATTGGGTAAAAATTGATCATGCAGTTGACTTATCCACTCCGCTGCTCCTTCCTTCTTAAGGCTTAGATAAGGAAAGGTATATTTCACAGGTGAGGAACGTTAATAAGCTTCATTATAAGCTCAGGAAGTCGGCTAACCCTCTTTTTCTGCGCTCTAGAGTTCAAAGTTGGCAAAGAGCAACGCCCCAACTACTTTTCACCTTCCTGCTTTTTTTTTCCAAATGATGCAATTATTCCAAGCATGGGGCACCGTGCTAGTTCGGTCATGTGTGTATTTCCGCTGCGCGTTCCGATGTCGAGGAACTTCTCGCTCACCCTTATTGGAGCACAAGGCTGGACCGATTTTGATCACCTCGTCGAACTTGGCCACTTTTCTTACACTCGGATTTTCCCAAATTCATATGGTAGGAAAAACCTTCTCGACAAATTAAGTGGTCCTCCCATAGTTCACCATAGGGAAAGGGAAGCGAGATTAAGTAGAACTTTATGGAAACCTCAGATGATCAACTTTATATCTAACTTTGATCACAATAAGCCAGTGGAACATGGTGGACTTTGAACCGCACCAGGTCACCCCCCTAATGGCTGCGTATTGATCCTTAGACGTGGTTCGACCGTTACCCGCGTGTTTCAGTCGTTATTTATTCAGTTATTTATAAGTAGTGTGAACAATCTTTATTTGGTCATTACTGTTTATGGAAAGTTACTAAATTCACTAGCAAAGTCAAACTTATAACATCTGTTGGGCTGAAGGCAATTGCAACGATCCAGTTTTTGGCGCTCATCATAGGTTTTTCAGTCACCTTCGGGGTGCTGGTACTGCATGCCACCCTGGATGTGGTTCTACAAATCGGCCAATTCTTCTGCTTCCCTTTGCGCTGCCTTTTCCGACTATTCAACGCTTTCCAATCGTTCACTATGGCCAAATTCTGGTTCTCATTGTGGTTATGATGTATTTTTCGGTTGTGCAAATGGGTTGACTACTCTTTGGGAATTGATCTCTCAGGGCGTTTGCGTCATGGAGCTGCTTCATTTTTAGTTTTAGAATGTCTTCAAAGCCATACTTCTCTGATTGTGTCGGCCGTATTGGGGAATTCTTTGCATAGCCGATACAAATTAGGCCTGAGGCCGGAAAGGAATGTTTCAGGAGACTACTCTGTCGGAAACATTCTCATTCTCGTCTGTTTCTCTATTTGCTTCTTGTTTGCTTCTTTATCTCTTTATGTATGTGTGGACAAACCACAAAGACCATTTTTCGCTTGGTCCCCACCTTACTCCTTTCGTGCTGAAGAAAAGATGTACCGGCTGTGATGTAAGATTTGCGATGCACTTTATGTAGCAGTAGTGTTGATCCACAGACTGGGGTGAGCCCTTTAAACCGGACCAATTTTCGTGGTACGTATAGTGTTTGAAACGTCGAGTTGTGATTTGCAGTCTCTAGACTGCGATTGTATGAACACGAACTGGGAAAGTCCGCTTTCCAAGTGAGTGCTGCTTCATTCTTATATCCTAAGAAACGTCCAGTCTGGAAGTGTAGGTAGAAAGTTTCTGCTGAGAAGAAATTCACTGAGATTAAAGCGACTGCCAGTTAACTTACATTGTGGTAGGAAGTCGATCACGACTTGATCTGAAAGCCTCAATGTCATCGATGTTCGCAGAAATTGCATTCTCGAATTTCAGAAATATCTAGTCGTTGGTGCAACTCTTTTTCTAGAAATACTACCCCCTGTATATGATCACATTTGCGGCTACGGTCCTTGTGTATAAGAGGGCAAGATATAGATTGGGCTGCAAGCTCCTCAGTTTGGGAGCTGAGGAGAAAGTGGGACACGATTCGATTTTATTTGCTTCTTGATGAAGACGATCACTTGAACAAAAATCTCTTTGTGACCTTTNTTGTGGTAGGAAGTCGATCACGACTTGATCTGAAAGCCTCAATGTCATCGATGTTCGCAGAAATTGCATTCTCGAATTTCAGAAATATCTAGTCGTTGGTGCAACTCTTTTTCTAGTAGAAATACTACCCTATATGATCACATTTGCGGCTACGGTTCTTGTGTATAAGAGGGCAAGATATAGATTGGGCTGCAAGCTTCTCAGTTTGGGAGTTGAAGAGAAAGTGGGACACGATTCGATTTTATGTGCTTCTTGATGAGGACGATCACTTGAACGAAAATCTTTTTGTGGCCTTCTGCACATTAGCTCTTGGTAGCCATATCCTGTCCATTGTTTTGATGTTTGTCGATCTCTATACGATCGATCCTGTTCAACGGCGTGACGTATTCGGAAACAAATAGATGTTCTGGGTCACGTAGGAACTTTATTTTCCCAAGGTCTTCAGCCTCAAATGTGAGTCCCTAGAATAACATTCCCAACAGACTCATATATACCCATAGAACGTCAACTTTCTATGTAAACACGCTGTCATTTTTCATTAGTCTAGCGGAATTCGATTAAAGTTCAATTTCTTATTATGAACTCCATTAAAGTTTTGCAGAATCGCGAATTCTATCTTCAGCTGATTTGATTTCCAGGTACCTGATGTGCCTTTCGGTGCCAGTTAAGCTTGAGCATATCAACTGATAAAGGTGACCAAGTCAAAGGAAGCGAGCGACATCGAGGAGACAAAATGTGAGTGATGAGTTTAGCGAGGAATACGTCAGAGTTTCTGCACGCCCCAGTAGGACTTCGGTGAAGTTACGTGGCCCCAATGTTGCAGCTGATGGTTTGGCTATTTGCCGTTCAAAGGATTTTTTTTTCTCCCAGAAGAATTTCTTTCCTTCTAGAGCTAGTGATGAAATATTCTATTGATCGTAATGATATCGCTAACTATATCGCATAAAACATTAATAAATGACATATATCCAGAGAATCATTGCTGTGGTAGTACGCTGCTTGTTCTTAATGGTAAACAAGTTAGAAGAGACTTGTTGAATACCTATGTGGGTGCATTCCCCCTTCCCAAGGTCCGTAAAGTGATTTGAAGCTACCGTCACTGAACGTGGAACTATGTGATATCGTCCGAGCACTGGATCAGGTCCAATGCAGACGCTGGTCCTCAGACGTGATGCTCAGATTCCTGCCAGTTAATCGGATTGGATACCCACCGGAGGTTCGTTCCCTCCCATTCCTGAGTTTAATTTCGTAATGGCCCAGGTGGAACCACAGTGGTGTCTGCACTTGCACTGGAAGATTTTCTTAAGTCAATTTATAATTTCCAGTCACGTTTGGGTTGTACATGGTCACGGTCAGGCGATAAGTCGGTGGTGTTCAAATCAGAGTGCTTACT
>UZAF01016965.1:20074-37260 GCA_900617895.1 Haemonchus placei
TAAGCCGGTTTCAAATAAGCTTCACCAACTTGTTTTGAAGAGGAAGCCAGGAGACGTTTCATGGTCGAACCCGTATAGGACTCAGCTGCGAATGTGCCCATCTTCAGAGTCCGTCATTTCAAGTTCGACCGGGTCCGTGCAGATTATGATGCCATTGAATGGCGATCAATCGGATGCTCTAATGTGATGCACCCGGTTGGTTCCGTAGAGGCACGGTGTCCACGAAGATACCACAAGCCCATAGGTGGTGCTACGCACTTAATCATTGTCTCCGGGATGGCTTGTTTTTTGTGGGAGGCGTACTCTAGGAGCCTGTGGAGGAACAAAATTTCTGCATGCCCGGGTCGGAACTCGGATCACATTAACATCAGCTACCCTACTTTGTTTCGAGCCACTCGTCTCAACACTCACAGGATTTGAGAAGATCTAATTTCGTTATGTGGTGAAAATGTTGTTGGGGGGCGCCAGCCCATTTATACTCTGCGTCTCTGACACTGGCGGCAGAGTGCATAGAGATCGCACAGATGGATTCCTCCCCTTCTAAAAGTTAGTGGAGGAGCTCCGGGGTGGGAGAGTTGAATATTTCGTGCAAAAAGCTGGGATGGGGTAAAAACTGAACATCCAATTGGTTCACCCACCCCGGAGCTCCTTCCCTAACTTTTGGAAGGGGAGGAGCTCCGGGGTGGGTGAGATGATTAGATGGGTAAGTAATGAAGAGACGCAGAACACAAAAGGGCGCTGGCACCCCCAACTACATTTTCACCTATGTTTCCATTTTTTTTGGATCTCAAAAAACTGACAGTTTCGCAGCTGAGATTGTGCAGAGGAAACAGTCTATTTGATGACTACATCGTGAACCATCACACTTATCTTCATAAAACTTCCAAAGTCCCTTTAAAGCCAACAGACAGCGAGTTGTTACCTAGTAGGCTTGATGCATTGCCGTTGTTTCGAATATTGTGTTAGCATAAAGATTATTTGCAGTGATCGATAAGTTCTGCCACCCAATTATGACCAGTCAGCTGGTCAGTCAGATCATTCTCTTTCTGGACATAAACTCAGTCGGTCGCTACGATTTTGTGTAGTTATGAATTTTGACTACTAATCCTAAGTACTTGATCATTGTTGTATTTGTTTGCTTCGTCACATACAGGAACCAATCCATCTAACCTATTATTATGACTGAAATTCGATCCAAACTTCGTGGTAGCAATATCCCTGAGTTGTACTCGAACGTGTTTCTATTACTCCACGCGATCCAGAAGTGATCAAGAAATGATTGGGTAACAACGACATCTCTTACTGGAGGTAATGCCCATTTACTGGCCGAAAAAAGTCTTATCACACTCCTTCAACGGCTTGATGTCGCGTGTTTTTTCTCTTTTCCTGACTGACTGTGGATCTGTTCAATATGATAGGTCCTGGCGCATTGGCGAGACGGAGACATTCTTCCACTACTACATAACTCCAGGAGCTGTGGGCGCCTTCAAAACTACCTATCGCAGGAGACAGTCGTTGTTCAGTACGCACAAATAGCTCAGTTCTCGTTGCAGTGGACGCTTGCAACCCGTCTTTCAGCTAACTCTGGGAATACCGTAAGCCACGTTCAGTACCATTTTTTGTTCTATTCCTCTGGTCAAGTATGAAAGTATGATGGCTTACCCAGTAATGAGTACGGGGTGGGCAGCGAGATCTACTCCTGCTCTTATGATGTAGTTGCTATCATTATTTCCTTTCTCCCATGGCCCAAACTTCATTCAAACAAAATGATCAGCCAGGAAATGAATTGCCGTTATTACTTTGACCCCATCTACCCGAGGGTAGCCACGGACCGCAGGTGAACGTGAACATTGCTCCGATTGTTGCATTGATTATTTGCAGGCTGTCACCTCAATTCTCGTCTTTTACGATTACTATTGAGTAAGTAACCCTTACTATATTTAGTTATTCTCGTCTGCTATATGAGTCCGTCACACTCTCATTATGCGCTTAGTTGACAATCATTCAACTTCATTGTGGCAAATTGTCTAGCAACGAGTAACTTTAATCTCAAGCCCATAATGTTCCCTATTGTATTTTCCATTTGCTCCTCACTACTTATTCACCGATCAGCATTTCTTCCGTGTAGGTCTCGTTTTTTGTTAGTTTTTGACACATGTCCTTGGTTATCGTCAACTGATCTCGAATAGAAGCCCTGGAATTAATTTTTAGTGGAGCTGTTTTTTGCGGCACTGAATATACTCACACTTCAAACGCCGATAGTTCAGAAGCAGAGGTGATGTGGGTTATCACCATTATGTACCAACGATTTATGCCCTCATATACTCATGGAAAATCATTAACTTTGCTTCCTTAATTCTTAACCTGAGACTGCTTTGGTAATCCCCAGTTTTTCGAGTACCTCTCGACTCGCAATTTCACTTGAAGGTTCGTGATGTCGAGCTCCTCTGAGCCTCATTTCATCATTTTTTGGTTAATCTCTGAGGGGAAACTAACCAACTCGAGTACTTCCCCGTAAAATAGGTTATTCACCTTTCTGATAGAACAGCTAGCCCTCTTGTGACACTTGGTAAGAAATTCTTTCGAGCTTTATCGCGTGTAGTCGTGATTTTCTTACCAGAGCATGGGTAGGGGCCTAGTGGTCGTTCAATGCTCTGAACTCTGGTCCCGCTCGGTGGCCTCCCGCCAGAAATCGGGGGGAATCGATGCACTCCTATACCTCCGATGGATCTGTATGTGTGGTTTTGAAACCAGGCCATCCGTAGTCGTTCTGTGGGACGAACTTTGGTCTCACCGGCAGGTCTTCCGTCAAAATATCGGAAAATCATAGTTAAAACAAGAGGGGCCAAATAAGTGGAAATTCTCTGGTGGCTCAATATGCATTGATCCTCTGATATTTCCTGCAGGACATTTTTCGCCCAAGTAAATTTTGCCACACAGAACAAGTAACCACCTTTCCATGTTTATGTCGGTACTATTTACGAACTGAGGGGAGGCTGCTATAGACATTCGAAGTTTTCCTCTATCCTTCATCCCTCGAAGTTAACCCAGGTCAATGCTCCAATGTCCTCTTGCTCAACTGCAATGATTGATATCGTCATCCCTTAATGCTCAGGTGCATTGAGCGGCACGCATGTATTAGGTGTACGGAAGTGTTGATTGGCTAGGGCAGGTATCAATTCGGGATTCGATCCTTGGACCATGCCCGTTATAATAAAGAACGATATTTGCTAGTACAAAGATTTGGTTAAGCCCTTTCACAAAGAGCGAAATATGATAGTTTCGCAGCAAGCCCTCTTGCACACTGATGGATATTAGGGACAAGATTGTGTCAGGGTCATTTCAAATTTTATCGTGCTCCGACTTTTTGAGAAGTAGAGTCATTGTGTCGACAGCGATTAGACCGAAAAGCCCCACCATTTCTACTGCTCAGGATCCATCCGAACTCTCTACAGTTTCATTCGAGCCTTAATAACAGCCTTACTCTTTATTTCGAGACCTCTGAAACATGTATGGCCGAGGCGATGGACCAGCGGCTCATGAGTATCTGTCGAGAAATCTAACCGGTGAGCTGGTAGTCGCCGAGGTGTTCGTACGCAATCTCTGGAAAACCTTCCTGAATTGCTGCTTCCAAAAAACGTCAGAAGATGTCTCGATGAGCTTCGCCAGCTGGCTCTTCGTTGATTCCCTGGCGATGTCCCTGTAATGTTACTGAGTTTGTGCTAATCCTGGTAGTGCAGCTTTCAGGTTTCTGAAGGGCAAGGGTACCTCACAGCAGATCGGAGAGCCTGTAGAGGTGAGGAGATGGCCAATTAACATGAATAGAACTCTATGATTATGATTGGCGTTGATGTAGTGTTTGCTTTAGGGGTTAAAATGGTCCAGTCAAGAAGTAGTTTTTGTTGAGATCTTGATCTGTTCCCATAAAATGCTCTCCTCATGGGACGTATCTCATTCGAAATCATCGATGGTCTGAGATATTGTTCTTAGTCATGTGGGTGAGTGAGCTAATGGAGGAGGTGCTACAAGAGGGCTGTACAGACAGAGATGTCCTTCTTTACTTGATGCTGTGCTCTGCCCCCTATGATTCAAGCTTAAATTATGATTTCCTTTTTCCATTGTAAACCCTTCGAAGATGGGATGAAAATGTAGTTAGTGGCGGGGCTTTTGAATCATTGAAGGCTAGAACGCAGAGAAGGAAGGCTAGGTAACCTTACTTGTACTTAGGGATGGTTTCTGACTAGAAGAATATTGTTTTCACCTAACTTTTAAAAGGGATGGAGCTTCAAGGTGGGTGTGATGATTATCTCGTGCAAAAAGCTGGAATGGGATGAGATTTGGACATTTAATTGGCTCACCCACTACAAGCTTCTTTCCTTCTTAGACTTAGGTCAAAAATACACATTTATGACATAAATAATCTATGAAACGTTCCTAGGCGGCATTATGGACTCGCGAAGATGGTTACCCAATAATGTATAACTTGCATCACCTCACCAGCCGCCAGTTCTTCCTATCTGTAGGGCTGCCTTTATGTCAGTACCATGACATAAGTGGGTGTGGGATTCAGGTGACAAGTCCAACGAAAAGTACCATGGTTGATAGGCTATGTTCACCTACAGCATGCAAAATTCGTTGTCTGCTGCTTGTTCCTTGTAGAAGAGCCGGCGTCCAACCTGTTCTGGATTTACTAATCGCGATGGCAGCAGTAGCTCAACAATAGGCCAATGTAGGACGTGGTAATCCTTACAACCTCTATGTTCATTTTTTGTATTTGGCATTTTAATACCTATCATTTACAAAAATGCACCGACCAGAAATCTTCCATGATTCCTTAAGTAGAGCAGCCGTCAAAATAACAAAAAAGTAGTCAAAAATAAAAGAAATCAGATCAGAAATGAAAAGGCCAGCAGTGAGCAGCTTGCTCATTGGTAGTTGTTAACATTCCCATATTTCAATGGGTTAATTGCGCTGGGGAGCTCAATCAAAAAATGTGAGTATGTCAAAAAGGAAAAGGAGGAGGATTTGGAAAAAGGAAAAGGAGAAGGAGGAAAAACAATACACAAGTTCTTTTCACCTCGTACTCAAATGAATCATGCTTTTCGTTATTTCCTAGGGAGTAAGGCCTGGCGAAGAAGAGAATAAGCAATAAAATAATGTAAGATTCACTATGTAGGTAGAAACAAAACGCCGAATTCGGAGGTACTGAAGAAAATAGCAAAGTATGGAAAATATGGTTTCAATGTGGTCCAAGACTACCCCTACACCTACTCCAAGGATTCCACTCTGAGAAGATGGCGATTGGAGTAACACCCATTCCCTTCTCTTCAGCACCCTTTCACCGGAACAGTGGTCGCAAGTAGTTCCATTGACTGTAAGACCCTGATGGGAGACGCCAGTCTTCGTCCTCTCACTATACTAGACCTATGTCCAGAAGTCACACGTATAGAATCGCATCGATTTACTTGTGTCTGAAATTTCCAAATCGTTTTCCGCCCTTCTGCTATGCTTACTTTCTTTTTCTACCAAAGCCGTGAGCAACGAGTAGTACTTCACGGTTAACGACTTATTAGAGCTTTTTTGGCCAAAGAAGTTATCGGAGAGGTTCAATTGATCAAAGGGTTTTGGTAGGGGACGCCATTTCTCTTTTTTTCACTGTACTTGACCAAAGTCCAAAGTTCATACGGATCGAATTGCATTGATCCACTAGCGACTGGGCCGTCTAAGTCGTTTTCTGCTCTTCTGCTATGTTCGCAAGCCTTTTCTGCCAACCTTGGGCCGCGAGTATGACTCTATGGGAGGACTTCTTGGAGCTCCTTCAGCCTTTTGCATGACATTTCTAACGAGGATTCTTTTTGAAGGCTCGTATGTAAGCTCATGATGAAGCGTAAGACTCCAATGAATCGTTCCAAACAAAGGAACATATTTGTTTTTTAGTGTAGCAATCACCAGCACTTTTTTGTCTCCATGGAAGCAAGCTAGGAAAAGGGGCACTCAAGGCAGACGTCGTAGTGTTGGGCAGGTGCTTTGTTTCACGCGAACGTTGCCACAAATTGAATCCTTGGGGGGGGGGGGGGGNGGGGGGGGGGGGGGGGGGACTGTCCTTTGGTTCTTCTAGGAATTTTTTTCGGAGCCAGGAACTATCCGTTGTTGATCATCTTATCAACTGGCTTGTTCGCTGACACCATGGAGAAACGGAAATAGGAACTTCTTTTTCTTCATTCTTGTAAAGGCTATCATAACAATATCATCTCTTAAAACGATAAGAGGGTTACCCATTAGAAAGTAAGGTTAGTACTCTGGTTTGCTGCCATATGAAGAAGAATCAGGCTCCGAACCTATCGTCCTTGTCAGGGCTTTAATTAAACATAAATATGGCTTTCAAGAAACCCCGGGTAGGATTCTCCCGAGAACTGTTCATTCGTCGCTCTCCTCTGTCACTGTGGGATTGAGATACGTCTATCAAGATGAGGCATGAGAGATCACACAGGCCTTCAAGTCAGTCTCGTCAATTCATAATTAAGCTAGCTTCTTTTCGACCACAGAGGTTTTACTCGGTGACCATATAACGTCCATACCCTGTACATAGGAGTTTTTCCAACTTCCTGACCCTAAAAAATCACGTCCTTCATTCTACTACCACCACCCTAGCCCTTTTCCTCCGGCCTCCATTCTTTCCGGGCTATTCTTTTTGTTATTCTTCCCATCTCGGTAGTGACCTGTCCGGCTCTTTCCTACGACTTTTGATTTTTCATTGTCCCCTCTTCCCGTTCTTCCTTTTTCCTACCTTCTCCACATTTCCCTCTCACAGTCAATTACCATTCAGCTGCAGTTTGTTCTCGCAGTTTCCAGGTAGCATAAATTCATTTTTGTCCACGCGGACATGGGTTCGATTCCAACATGCGGTGATAACTTGATTTTGATTTTGGACTGAACATCGTAGAGGTTCTTTGCAACACACCCGATCCGGATACGGTTCACGAACGAGTTTAGAGAATGGGTCCGATGACAAGCAAAGTAATAATACTTATCAGGCAACAGAGTAATGTCATCCTTCTTTACAGTGACACTCCAGCTCCTGTAGCTGCACGTGAGATGAAGGGTGTTGTGGTGTGGTGCAGTTGGATGTTACAATTCAGACCCTATTGTAAGATTGCAGTTTTTCTTGTATGAAGGCGTTCCTCATTTAGCCAAGAGGGTTCATTGAAAGTGGGACGGGGTTTACGGAGCTGCCGTTATTCGGAAACTGCAGCCTGTCGGCAGACTGAATGGTCGTCCTCGAACGGAGACTTTGGAGACCGATTCACTGTGGAATGAAAGTGTGACTTTCCATCAATCAGTAAAAATCCATCACTCGTGTCGCCCTTCATCGCTCTCTGTAACAGCCTCCTTTTTCTCCACTTCTTGAGAGCCACCAGGAACATTGTTCATCGCAGAGGGAATCTCAGCCCGAAAATGTTCCATGGCCAGGGGCCTCCATAATGAGCCAGCCACCTCCAACAAACAGTTTCAACCGGATTTAGAACAGCTTCCACCCATTCAGAGCTGATAGACGACGTTACTTCCGACCAGCCAGTCTACCTGAATTGATAGTAAGGCCGGGCTCGAACAGTTCCTTTGATTTTCCTATAATTCATCATAGAGTGAGGGAGGGCGAGAGGAAGTGGAACTTTTAACGAGTGCCTCAAATAAATGGCACTCGTTCAGCGCCTCTACATTTGATCACAATAGTCAATGGGAGATATCGGACTTCGGTCCACTTCGGGTCGCCCACCTCCTCCTCCTTGCCCATTCCATTTTATTGATTCTACGATGTGGCAGAACCTTTACCCACGTTTTCCCAATTTTTGCTTGATTATTTATTTGATCTTATTCTAGGTAACTCTGTTCCGCCTAGACCTCTAAGGTTACACAATTCTTAATGTCAATGGGTTTTTGGATGCCGTGCACACCCGAATTGCCATGAAAACTAAAAATCAGTCATTTCAGGTGAATGATGGCAGGAATACAAATGGCTGCCGCGACGGGATGGAAAAAGAAGCTTTGAGAAGGGAAGAAGAACAGCTCTGTACAACCTTTCACTGTCGCGGGGTGACTCCAGCGTCCAACAACTCTATGGGAATTCACGTGACAAAGGTATGTAGTCGTTTTTGTGTTGAGGGGGACTATTTACAAGCAACTGTCCCTACCACATGTAATATCTTGTCCTTTGTTCGGTCATAACTGTCTAGTCGGGAAAACAGTCTATTTACCAGTAATCACTTCCAGTAGGAGAGAGGCGACGGGGAAGATCCCATTTCAGACGCCCTCTCGCGGTATTCCAGCCATTACCTCCATCGTTGGGATGCTTTTTTCAATCAGGGGAGGGTTGAAATGGGGGCACGTTGTTCATAAACATTGAGCGCTGAGCGCAGAGAAGAAGAATCTTAGAAGTCATTTTCATTGGGAGCTGTACCTTTATTCTATAAGCAAAAGTTCAAAATGTGAGAATAAATGGAAAACCTACGCTGAGGAGTAGTTCACTGAGATTAGAGCAATTGATTGGGATTTTCCATTGTGGTTAACGTAGAGAGTCGAAGTTCTCTAGCTAATTAGGAGAGCAGGAAGGCCGAGGTGAATGAGACTACCACCTCGTAAAAGCCGGGATGTGTTCGAAATCGAACATTCGATTGGCTTACCCATCCCGGCAATTCGTCCTTCCTGAATTTCGCGTAAAAAAATCTTCATTTTTTTTGGCTTATGGATACTTTCAAACATTATTATGAGGTCGCTCTGTTGGGTACCTCCTCGGCTCTCTAACGATCAGTGTTGGGAAAAATTTACCCTTCCACTCCCCCCCCCCCCCCCCCCCCCCCCCCCCCCTTCTCCCACCCCCTTCCGCTGCCCCAGCTACTTTTCACCTATTCTTCAACAGATTGAAGTAGACTATTTCCGAATCACACATCAAAAGAGCTGGTAATCCCATGAGCAGATCATGTCTGGATAAATGCCCGGGAACTTTCTTCAGACACTCACGGGCAACCTTCCCGTTTCTTTTCTCTATGCCCGTCAACAAAATTGGGATAATCTCTAAAAAGTTCACGTTAGAGCTTTTCGGGGGGCTCTTTGTTTTTTGCGTGTGTCGTTGTTAACTTCTGTTTTTATATGACGGATCAGCACGCACATGATATCTCATTGACTTCATCGTTTTCCTTCTTGATTGATTTTCCAGCAAAACGAATAGAAGTTTTTCCACGCTCTTTCATTATTCAAGCGTTTTTCGTGAGCAGAAGCTCGAAGTGAAATCTAAATTGGTCCTTCCTGGAATCAGCTATTAAGTTCCAATCCAAGATGCGTTATCTATGGCCGAATTTTCGCTAAAAGGCCTTCCACACATCAAAATTTTGGAAGGTCTTAAACCTAATTCCAATTGAAAGTTGATCCTCACTCTATCGACAGAATCAATTGATTCCACAGGCATAGGCTCCACTCTTCCTGACCACCGTCGCCACTTCCGTCTCTCTACGGCAGCTTGAAACATAATTTTTCCAAAACTAAGCCTTTGGGCGAAAAGAGCAGCGGTGCAGTTGAGTCGCTCAAATGTTCAGTCCTCAATACATTCCAGTTTTTCGCATGAGGTATACGTCCTACCCCTCCGGTGCTCCTCCCCTCCTAAGGTAGATAGTATATTCGCTCCGCTAAATACCGTCCCTAAGCATAGTTTACCCTTCGCCCTCAACCCTTCTCTCTCGCTTTAGCCCTCAATGTTGGAAACTTCTCCCAACTACACTTTCACTCAGCCCTCACCTCTTCAGAGCTCTTTCACCACAACAGTAGTGATCGGTAACGATTCTATTGATTGCGCGACCCTTGTGATGTGGTTGCCACCCCTTTAGTGTACTAAACCCAAGTCCATAGTTCATACAGACCGGATCCCGTTGAGTCCTGGCGCCCAAATCGATTTTTTCAGTAAACTTCACCCGATATTCCGATTGTGTTACTTGAACGGCAGCAACAGTGAACGACAGCATCGGAACCAGAGCGTTATTGGCCAACATTCTGGAAATAAACCAACGAGGTTGTACCAAAGTGGTAGTAAACTGACATACTAAAACCACACGCATCATCGTAGAGGATACTCATCAGTAGAAGACTGATCTCTGCTGGTCCCAGCCAAAGAAACAGGCGTGTTCAATAAGGCATGTCTTTATCATTCCTAACATTAGTGGTCAACAAGCGATTGCCCTTATCACCCATTGCTAGGCGATGGGCTTATGTAAGGCGGCGATTCCAAGTTTAACACTTTCTTATCCAGTTCATCTCGGGATACAGTCAAGGAGGCCACCTTGCGGAGCTGGC
Source organism: Haemonchus placei (assembly GCA_900617895.1). Classification (NCBI taxonomy): domain Eukaryota; kingdom Metazoa; phylum Nematoda; class Chromadorea; order Rhabditida; family Trichostrongylidae; genus Haemonchus; species Haemonchus placei. The sequence goes on from UZAF01016965.1 coordinate 30,413, forward strand.
GGATGAAGCAGAGCAACACCCATTCTCTCCTCTCCAGCGTTCTTTCAGCGTATAGGTTTAATTGATCAAAGGGGCTCTGATAGGGGACGTCATTTTCTTTTTTCCCCTGTACGTGACCAAAGTCCAATGTTCCCACGTATCGTACTGTATTGATTCACTTGCGACTGGGTTTTCTGATGTAAGTCGCTTTCCGCTCCTCCGCTATGTTTATTACCCTTTTCTGCCATCCCTGAGTAGGATTTTATGGTGAAGGACCTGTCTGAGTTTCTTCGGTTTTTGCATGTCATTCATGACGATAGGGATTTCTTGAAGGCTCATATATAAGTTCATGGTGAAGGGTAACGAAATGTCAATAAATCGGTCGACTTAAAAAATCTATGTTCTTTAATATCGCAACCACCAGCGCATTCTTGTTTCCAGCATGGTAGGAAAGGGGGCATTCAGGCATACATCGTGGTGTTAAGCAGGTGCTTTGCTTCACGCGAGCATCGCCATAAGGTTAATCCTTTGGTGGGCTTTTTTCGATACTATATGTATAGTCGAAGTTCACTGAAAAGCATTCCACTCAAGAAATTTCGAGAGCCCTTCAGCCTATTTTCGGTTGAAAATCGAACTTCCTTACACTGACGAAATCAATCGACTTCACAAGCGTAGGGTCGGTTCCTCTTGACCGTCGTCACTTCCGTCTATCTACGACAGCCTAGAAATATGGCTTTTCCAGAAGTAAGCCTAGGAGGGAATGAGCGCCGATGCGGTTGAATCACTCGGAAGTTCAGTTCTTCTCCCATCTCAGTTTTTTGCACGAGGTATACATCCACACAACCCGGTGCTCCTCCCTCTAAAGTAGACATTGTATTCCCTTGGATAAAAACAATCTGTGAGCATAAGTAAAGTCTGTCCTTCTCCTCCAACCCTTCTCTCTCTCGCTTTAACCCGCTATATTGGAGAGGAGCGGTCCTCTCCCCCCAACTACACCTTTACCCTTCGCTCATATAGCTTTAGTGGTTTATTTCACTCGTAGAACATGAGCACTCTAAATTGTTTACAACAGAATCTCCCAGCCCAACCAATTTAATAACATTTTTTGTGCTTTTGTTTTTTTTAATTGTTGTTTGTCTTAAATCATAAGTTTGATGTTCACTTTTCTATTTTCCATCTACATATGGCCTTTTTCGATCTTTATTTTTAAATCTGAGATTTGCTGTCTAACAAATGGCCGCTTGCATCGCCATTACTGTGTAGCCCATTACTTCAAAAAAAATGCGTGGACTAGGAACGCTTCTACACGTACTTTATGAAAATCTCCCCGGCAATTTTGATGGAATGATCATATTTCTGGTAGCTGTTCAGCAAATATGTCCTTTCTAGGGCTTCGGACAAGGATCGGTCCGTTGATGTCTTCCGGGAATCTCTATCGGCCGTGTTTCAGACGATTTCTTCTCGTGCATGAATTTTCGTCGTTCGATGGTCGAAAAGAATTGCGGAAGGCAGATGATCGATTTGTTATAGAATTGGGTCCAAGTCGCGGAAGTTTTGGCAAAAGAAGCGTTTTAAACCTTCATTATATTTGTAATGGTACTGCCATTACAAAGGAATAAAGGTCTAAAACGCTTCCCTTGCCAAAACGCAAGGTCATTCGTGCTGACTAAATGGTCCTGAATGCTCATCGTGGATCTGCTTAACAAATTTGTAAAACCATTCTCTGAGCGAGGAGTAGGGGTAGCGGGTCTTCAATTTCGTGAGGAGATCGGTTCCGCTACATTTTTGAACAGCAATGAGTGGGGAGCGGAGTGGAAGGAGTCTTAGGGTCGGAATCGAATGGCCGTATGTGGCGGTTTAGGCGGTTTGAAGGGTTTATCAATATTTTCTAACAGGGGTACACCCGGGTGAGCACCATCTAATAATGACCCGGTTTTCGCGAACCGATCTATTAGTAGTACTCGGTTTAGTGTTTTCTCTGAGTTGGGACTTTTTTCATGTACGTGTACGTACCGACGGGGTGTGAGCTCATGACACCTTTTTTTCACTCAGCACAGCTCGTTTGTTTTTTTCGGCATGTCAGCTAGCTGACCTCTCAATTCCACTTCGGGTCTTCCCAGTTTTTCGCTTCCCAAATTGAGAATATAGATCCGAGATCAGCATTCAAGAACACGTCTATTGAATATGGCGCATGACAAATGGCCACTTTGACTTGGACCCTTTTCTTGAGAGAACTGCTATGCTCAGCAGAATTGAAAAGATACTGATCTGTTCATTTGTGATTATTGCCATTATTGATTTGTGTTCGATGTTCATAAAGATTTTTCTTGTTGCGGGTCTCGGAGACGGAATCTGCTCGAAGTGATCTGAATTTAAAGTCCGAGGAGACTCCGTCTTCAAGACCTTTTTGTTGATGTGATAATGTTCTTGTATTGGACGTAAGTAAGGGTGAGTAAGCAGGGTGAAAGTATGTATGAGTGTGGATGAAGTGATTTGTTTATGGTTTTAAAAATGCAGGGTCAGAATTAGGGTTTGAACAGTTTAGTGGTTGGGGATTGGACGATAAGGCAGAGGCTTCCCTCTTTTCGGTCGTGTTCCACCTCATATACGAAAAGAGTATTCCAAAAAGCTCTACGGGGAGACAATGCTAGGGAAAAGCAGGTTTACGGGGGTAAGGGTGTAGTATTTTGCAGTGGTATGGGTTTCGATCAGGCTATTACTTGAGGGAACTGTCTAGGTGGGTTGAGCAGGAGATGCTCCGTTGGTTACTTCATTTATTATTTCACCAGTTGCTCCTCCCGGTTTACGCCGGGCCCTCATTCCTTACATATAGTAAGCAGTTAGAAGTGTCCCTCCCCCTCCCCCCCCACTTGAGTGAAGAAATTTAGAGGAATGTAGAATATAGCTGGGTTATCCATATCACTGCCTTTATCGTAATCATAAAGTTTGCGGACGGACACACCGACAGACATACCGACAAACCGACACACCAAGATTCTGCTTTATAATAAGAGAGATAAGTGATAAGTACCGGGGCAAGGGGGAGGGAGGGAAGAATGGATTTTTTGAAGTCTTCAGGGGGCGAGAGGGCGAGAATGTGTTGAGAACGATGAAGTATCTAGAAAATGTTGACGTGGGCTCTGTAGTCTGGGAGTGTTTCAAGGGATTCTGGGGATCTTTAGAGACTAATGAGGGTATTTTTTTGAGGAAGTTATCCAGGTGGTCCAGGTGAAAGAGTGGGAAGAGGGTTAGATTGTTAGGGAAAGGGGAACATTTGCGAAATTTCTGTGATAGTGAGATTGCTCTGTTATTTGGGGAGCTACTTAGGGAGGAGAAATACATTTCGCAGATGTGGTGATTCCATGTAAGCCCAATGTTTTCCCAAACATCTAGCCTTCTTCCCACTTCTTTATCTAAGACACTCTTTGTAAGGATCGTAGAAAAATTCAGGATTGTGCCGCTGTTTCTGACCTTGCATTCTCGAAGGTAAGTCAGTGTGAGTGATCGAGTGAGGGAAGGATAAGCCATGCGATTGAAGTCTTTCATTTGAAAAGGGGGAGAGGGGGAGGGGACTGATTGTCGGTTCCGAGAAGAATTTACTAGTTGAAGGATACGTTTATGTAAGGGAAAGTATTTTGAAGTTGAGTGGGGTTGAGGAAAGCTAATCCGTAGGGGAATGATTTATGTGGGTTGAATAGTATATGTTTAGTGCTGTTAAAGTAAAGTACTAAATGGGATTCTAGATGAGTCTTAGCGAGGGAATGGGGAGAACATGCTCGGATAAATTCGGTATATGGCAGTTGTTGGCTAAGGATTTGAACGAAGTAGCTATAAAAGCAGTACTGAATGATAAAATCGTCATGGCTTATCCTGAGAGCTGTAGTACAGTTTTGCGTGTTTGTGAGACACATAATCCACATTTCTATGCCCTAAAGTCCCATGGGGAGTAGGTAGGTTATAGAATCCCATTTACATGAACGATGGAGGGGGTGGTTAGGGATAGGGTGCATGGGAGGGTGCTTGAGGGATGAGCTGAGATGATTACGGTTACAATATGGGATGGTGGGAGTAGCTGCTCTAAACTATGGTGGGAGTTCGGCTTTTCCCTGCAGAAAGTTAAGCCGGAAATAGAAACCGAAGTTGAGGTGTTCTATGAAGAGTAACTTTATAAAAAGGTATGGGAAGAAGATGATATGATAGATTGGAACAGAATCCAGTGTCGGAAAAAGTTGGTCTGTGTTAGTTAGCCGGCAAATTAAAATACTGACGGGAACTAATATGACTCAGATTAGTGTAGGAGCCCTTTCTCTTCAGACAAGCTCAGTAGAAATTCATTGCCTCTAGGAGATGTAGAGGTTTTTCTGGAGGCAAATTGAAATGGGCTAAGGAATACAGTATTATGAGACTAAAACTTTCCTTTGATCGATGGGGAGGCCCAGTTGAACCGTTTTTATCGATAAAATGAGGACTACAAGGGCATAGAAATGTGAAAATACATCCCACTTGGGATCGGTCTAATTGTTCCCGTTTTTTATTTCTCTCCTCTGAATCTAAGCCATGTAAAAGTTTCGGATTTTTCTCGAACAATATGACTGATTTCAAGGGTGATGCGTGCAGGGAGAGTGGTCCATGATATGAGTCAGACGATATGCAGCTATTTTGGAGAAAATTTTTTTTTTGCCCCTCGGGGTGATTTTGATAACTTAAACTGGTTGAGAAATGGAGAAAATAGATATTTCCAGTCCTCACCATTATTGTCACCTCTTCTTGTGTATGTCGGTGTCAATGTTGTGTCGGTGTGTGTGTGTGGGTGTGCCGGTGTGTGTGTCGTGTGTGTCGTGTGACTTCTGTTTTTTTTCGTTTTTTTGTGTTTTGTTCAACACAAGTTGTGCTGCAGCAATTTATTTACAAGTTATGCAATAAAAATACAATACAAAACAATGTTTACATACAATGTTTACGAATTCTATCCTACCTAAGCGCCCACCCTAAGTTTTCCCGCCCCTTCCCCCCACGCTCGCGCACGCGCGTTATCTTCGGTTTCCCACCGATGGACTCGACTTGTCGAAGTTTCTTCGAGGTCTCCAGATGGGGCGTGCCTTGCGACGTCAGGCATCCCCTTTGTTTCACACCCCTCTCCAGCGCAACCAAGTCTGCACATTAGCGGGCGATGCCGGTAGCAGATGGATCCACAGAACGACCACTCAGGAATGTGGCACCTTGCTCGTCCGAATGAGCAGTCTTCCTCTATGGGAAGCGATCGATAGGGTCCTTGATGGCATTAGACCATACCAATCAATGCCCACGAACATATGCGATCTCAGCAAGAATTTCGACACGGTATCGATCTGCTGACTGCAAAACGAGGGGCGAAATTGGAACGTTTCGCATGCGATTTTTGCGCAACTGCTGTACGAGATGCCGTTCGATTTCTGGCAAGTTATAGTTCCGCTTGGCTATTAATTAGGGATCATCAGCGATGGTCACGTCTGGGGTATGTGAGGGTAGCCGTCAAACTGATTGTATGATCTGATCGATTTTTCTTCTTCGTCAGAGCTCCCAACAGCAGGATCTACTGGAAAGTTGAGAGTTACTGTCATGAGGAAGTAGGGAAAAGGCGCTTTCTATGGACGGTTAACGGTTAAGATGCTCCAAACTTTCGCGCGTCAAAACAGCACACACATTTGGAAAACTCAACGACACATTCGAAGCAATTACCTTGGCCCGAAAGCAGCATTTCATAGTAAGTTCTGCGAAAAAAGTGAGGGACAACTCCGCGAGGGATAATAGTCTTGCCAGTATTGGTACTCATACGGGATTTCACAGCCTTTATCAGAACCCACGAATACTCTGAATTCATGCTCCTTCCGCCAGAAAAACAGCAAAATTCCGCAGCTCTCAATGCTCAGAAGCCGCTGAGAAGTCTATAAAAAGCTTTCATGGCACTACTTCGTACACCATTGGATTTGTGAGGACGTTCTGGCTCTGGACAAATCTCTGAAAAGATGGTCTTCTGTGAACTTTGGCAAAGTCTTCGCTGCACTGCAATAAACGAATTTCACGACAACGACCACACACTTGCAGACAAGGAGTATTTCTAAGATTTTTGACAAAACTGGAGGATTTCATGTACTCTTGGATCGTATCGTAATCGCTAAATTTCTTTAAAAAAATAGTTTCCACAAATGATACTGTTCAATTTCTTTTCCGTTCCTTTACCAAGTGGGTAACGGGGTTGAAGACGGAAAAATAAAATTTTCTCTACTATTTCAGTGCGCTCAGAGACCGGCATCAATAACATAGGTTCAGGGAAGTGATAAGGACAAATGATGGTAATGATAGAGACCGTGATAGGGTGAGCAGAGCTGAACTCAGAAATGTATAACCCTGTTCAAGGAAGTTTTAGGGATCGAAGACAAAACTTAGAGATGATCAGCAAAGTGGAAGTGTAATATTCTCAGTGAGCGAGGCTTTTATTGAGGAGCGGTCAAAACTGAAATTGACAACCCCGTCCCAGACCTTTCCGAAGGTGAATTGTGACTAGTGAGGAGCAATTCTCGGTGGGAATATTCGACAGCTTGGTTTCTGAGGGTTCTAGCTACCGAGGAAAAAGGGAACGGAGATAAGTGTGTACGCAGAGAGCACACATCCCTACCCTGCGATGGATTGAACAGGTTCGAAATCTAAAGCAGGATCCCTGTTGTTATCTCCTTTAATCCGAAAAAAGACTATGTCGGGACTAGCAGACACCATGAAACAATGGTGAGGGTGTCTACCAAGGCGAAAGGAGTCAAAATTGAAGATTAAAGATAACCCAGTTTTGAACGTCCCGAAGACCAGGAAAACGGTGGGGGGGGGGGGGGGGGGGG
>UZAF01016965.1:47711-58777 GCA_900617895.1 Haemonchus placei
GGGGGGGGGGGGGGGGTTGAACGAGTTTCATATTGAAAGAACAGCGGTTAGGGAGTGTTCGGGCGAGTGCACGAAGGCGACGCAATGTGTTGTCTGCAATAGCAGACAACACATTGTCGTCTCTGGCATTTTGCCAACCAGCTTATCGACTTTTCACCAACTTCGTTCCAATGCGAAAGTGGTGAACGGCAATTAGATTTTGTAGTCAACCTAGCGAGGGGCGGAGGGCGACCATGGGTAACTCTCCGGCCCTCTATTGTGCCCTATACAGCCGTTTTCCGATCTCTTTCCCGCACAAATGGTATCAGAGGGGCCGTCGAATTCAAACCATGTGCAAATCTCCGAAACCATTTTTTCGTGAACAGTGCCTTTAAGTTCGGAAGCACAGTTCACGATTCAAGATGAAATAAAACGGCCAAGATTTCTTCCTAGGATGAACCTGCGACACTAAGGATAGCACAGAAAAACGAAGTATTTCGTGGGAAGCAGACGAATTCCATGAGCAACAAACGTACCAGCGAAAAAGGTAGAAGGCTCAGAACGAAATTTAGACGAGAAGCAGTGAACTGATGCGCTGATTTGTGACCTGCACGAGACTCTTTTACTCGGAACGAGGTTTGACTTTGGAATTTTTTCTACCTTCTATTTTGGTAACCTTTTTCAAGCTTTTTCATGGAACGCTTGAAAAAATAAAATGCTTTTTCAAGCTTTTTTTATAAAATGCTTGAAAAAGGTTAACAAAAAGAGGTGATGAAAAAAATCAGAATGAAAATATTTTTCACTCATAGAGGAAGGGCAAGCATATGAGCAAATTATAGGAATAAGTGAAGTTTGCCCTTTAGGTTCAGGTGGCAGGAACCGTACCTGACTAAACTATCTCAAGCATGTCTTTCTGGGAGTTGGACACTGGGCATAAATACTTCACTGGCCAACGCATCGACACCGCCCAGCAGACACAGCTCTTACTTAGTTCACGAATTATCTTTCTGAAACTACCAGGGCCTACCAGGACTTACCAGTTGCTACCACAATTTCCATTCACCATCTACGATCTCACTCACCGCAATCATCATGCATCTGAGTATCGATGAACTCAGTAGGAGTTTTCCATTTAAAGTTCAGCTCTCAAAGATTAAGTTCCAGAGAGAATTATTATTATGTGACTTTATCTACACAGAAACAATGGGCCTCCCATTCAGGAGCCAATTTTTGTTCGTTCGTTTACTTGCATTTTCACCCTCATTCGAATAATAGCAGCAAAGAACTACCGGGAGATTTTTTGTGACAGTTTCTTTTCCATCACCTTTTTTGTCACGCTTTTTCAAACAGCCCATTGTTTCGAAGTTATGAAAAAATGAACCACCGTAAAGAATAAAAGGGACTAGCGTAGGTCACAAGTCAGCACATCAATTCGATATGCTTCGTCTAGTTATCTTTCTGAGCCTTCTAGCTTTTTCACTGGTATGTTCATCGCTTATGAAAGTTAGGCAGTTCCCAACTATGAGTAGTCTCATTAAGCAAGTATAGCTGTCGAGGAAATTTCTTTTGGAAGTTTTCATTTAGGCATGTAAACCGTCGAACTCGACGTCTTCAGGGTCATCTAGTGCTAGTGGCAATAAAACCACCAAACGCGAGGTCGAAAAAGCACACGTTCTTGTCGAGACCCAACTGAAATTCAACCCGACCCTCAACCCAATCTTCGAGAGAGCATTCAAACAGGGGGTAAGAAATTTTGCAACCATAAGAAGCAGAGCTCTTCTTTCGCCTTTGCAGATCACTCGGGATTAATACAATAGCGAAGGATTTCGTGACAAAGCTACATTCAGGTTGAACAACATGCGCACAGACACGGAGTCCACTACGACCACGACCTGGTTTATGGAAAAACTGAGAGAGTCGGACACAAATTCGCTATGGGTTACCAAATCTACGGTGCTGACTGTGAAGAGGTACACATTTTGGTATTTACGGATCGAATCTCACAGTTGGAGGCGAGTCTGATGCACTGTAAATAACTGAGAGCAAAAACAAGGTCAAAGATTCATTGCTTTGGAAAATTCTTAAGTTCATCCCATGAGCGAAAAGGCTATCCTCTGCCGGAGAAAATCCACTTTATTGATTAACACTGCAGTTTTGTAGTCAAGTAGGGTAGTCAAGTTTCCAAAAACGGGGAGCAAAGATTCCTTGCAGTTCAATTTTTCTCCAAGCCGGATCACTTCCTTGCAAACTGTTTACTTTGTCATAACTGTTGCCCTCGACTAAAAAGAGTATTCCCCATTGTGCGATCATGCGCTAGTGCGCTAACGTTGTGCATTTCTGGATTAACTTTCGACTATGAGTTCGTTCTAACCTCGTGCGGATGNGAGTCCACTACGACCACGACCTGGTTTATGGAAAAACTGAGAGAGTCGGACACAAATTCGCTATGGGTTACCAAATCTACGGTGCTGACTGTGAAGAGGTACACATTTTGGTATTTACGGATCGAATCGCTTTCACAGTTGCAGGCAAGACTGACGCACTGTAAATGGCTAAGGGCAACAGCTATGTCAAAGTTCCACTGCCCTGAGAAATTTTCAAGTTCATTCCATGAGCGAAGAAGCAAGCCCTTGCCAAAAAACATCTACTTTGTTGATTAACACTGCAGTTTTGTAGTCAAGTAGGGTAGTCAAGTTTCCAAAAACGGAGAGCAAAGATTCCTTGCAGTTCAATTTTTCTCCAAGCCGGATCACTTCCTTGCAAACTGTTTACTTTGTCATAACTGTTGCCCTCGACTAAAAAGAGTATTCCCCATTGTGCGATCATGCGCTAGTGCGCTAACGTTGTGCGTTTCTGGATTAACTTTCGACTATGAGTTCGTTCTAACCTCGTGCGGATGGGACATGAACTATAGAACTCTTTACAGCTTGAAAAGTTCGTAGTCAAGGGAAAGAAGCAGACGGACCTTATCGGAACAGTTTTCGCAATGTGCAACGGTAAACTGATGGTTCTATGAAGTTCCAATATGAGTTGAGGCACCAGAATAAATCTTTGGCATGAAGTTTATGTGAACTATTCTGTGAGAGAATCCTAGCGAGAAGAGCTATCAAAGTGCTACGCGTTCAGTCGTTGTGTCGCGGGACGCCACACATTCGCTCTCAACTTAAAAAGGTAGGTATAGCAGTCGATGTCAGTGATTGCAAGAAGCTGCTGTAGCTACGACGGTGATACTCCTCTTATTGCAAACAAGCTTGCAAGCTACACAGCACAAGTTACACATCCAATTTTGCGCCCCGGTTTTACTAACAGCGGGGTGCTGGTGCTTACTGAAAGGACTGACGATAGTTGAGATTTTTTGCCAGGATTCAGCAAACACAATTCAAAATCTTTCCCGTCCTGCTTTCTCGAGTACTATAGCTCCGAAACCCTTTCATTGACCCCAGTACCCGGAAGCACTGTGAGCTCAGTATAAAAAACCCTTCGTTTCCAGAAGCCCTAACAACGGCTACAGCTACCTCAAATCTGGAGTGAAAACATATAGCGGCGAATGGCAGATGAACAAGAGGGGGAGGCGCTTGAGTGTGTCTTTGGGTTACTGTATAACACATTCACGGGGCTTAAGAATCCGTCTTGTATGACGGCACAACTGCTTGAGTTTATGAAAGCCATGTAACCTACTTCTTGATGGGAATGTGATCCCAGAAATTTCCGATTGGAGCCAGTGTGACTGCAACAGGAATGGTAATCTTAATGTAATGTAATGTATTCAAGTGCCAGCTCTGATGCCCCATCGTCCCACACAACACAATAGTATACACCGTATCGAATTCAGCCCTATAATGTAGAGATAAAAGATAAGTGGATTCGTAGATATGAGGCTTTAGCGAAATTTTGGGTGATGTGGTGTCGTGTATACTACGCTTCTACATTCTTGTTGAGCTGGCTCATAGATCAGTGGTCGCGGGCATTTGATGCACGGGTAAGCGCGCGTAGCCCCAGCAGTTCGTAGCAGTAATATAGTATTCAACCACTCACCCATTAGTACAATTGTCGTCGGCGGCCGTTGCAATTTTTCAGAAACCCGAAAAAGCGGTGTGATTATCGAAAATATGCAAACGTTAACACCTGAGCCGGTGAAAGCAGTGAAAACCCCTGAAATATCGACTGATTGTGCTGAACCGCTGCTCATGAGTAGGGAATGCTAATCAAAGCCATGAAAACTTCAGAGGCAGAATTCATGAAGTGATGATCATAGTAGCTCTCCTGAGCCAGTACACACTGGTTCTACTGTTATATGTATGATAGTCCACTGAGGACAACGGCATGATGTCTTTTAACCCTTAGACGACAATGCTACAATGCGCATTTCGACGTGGAGCGCCCATGGGACCGTGCCCCTTGCTTTCGTGCGCGACTGGCACCCACCGGTGAGTGCCATTGTCCTAGGAGAAAGTCCTCCCTCTGGCTTACCAATTTTAACAACACTTCCACATAACATAAGCATCAACTCCTACTTTATCTTATACAAAACTGAGGCTTAGAATTACGCTTTGGTTGGGAAGCAATGTAGGAAGGAGTTTTGGTTATAATGTAAGCAGCAGCATCCGAAAGGATTCATAAATATTCGATGTGTTACAATTTAGGAATACCTACATCAATAGAGAATCAAAGCCTAAGGTCAGCGACCACGGGGAGCCCCAAAGAAGACGTGCTGCACGTCTTCTTTGCGGCTACCCATGGTCGCTGACCTTAGGCTTCGATTTTTTCTAGGATCCTGATGAAGGGAAGCATCTTAGAAACCGAGGTTGCAGCAAAAAATGCCATAGATAGAAGTAGGGACAAATCACGAGAACAGCGAACTATCCGAGTGAGCATGATTAGCGTTGAGAAGAAGAAGGTAAGAATCAATAAAAGAACAGAACTAGTCACACGTAGTAAGTATCAGCCAAAAAGATTCAGGAATAAAGTGAAATGGGAAAGCATGTGATGTGTGCATGAAAAAAAATTGTGCAAAAAAAATTCATATGAAAAAAATTTAATTTGTGAAAAAATGCAGCCAACAACAGAAAGGAAGGATACCACGGAAAGAAAGGAAATGACTTGGTTTGGTGAATGACACAATCGCTCTGGAAACACCATAGCTGGCATTTTTCAAGAAAAAAGAAGCGAATTCATTGCCAACATTATTTTCGAGATGAGAAGAGGAAGTGTTGCGGAGAATAGTGAATCGGCATCAAAGGATGCAAGAAACTCCGCAAACTTAGCAAAAGTCTTCTTGTAATAGTGAAAATGGAGCTTGTACGAGTATTGGGCCAAAAATGTTCAAAACTGCCTTAACTGTCTTCATGGGTCAGCTGTTTTCAACGTGGTCTCTTCCACATCGATACATATTTGAGCCCTTATAACGCCCTATCTAGGCCGTTTTTCGTGTGACAGAGCCACATGTGGTATTAATGAGGGGAGGAAAGAGGCTACCACAGATTTATCCAAAAGAGATATATCAAGAACCATTTTCATTATAAACTGTACCTTTCAAAGCCTCAAAGAAGAGTTGACGAGAAGCTTAAGAAAAAAGACCTCACCAAATGAAGCTTAGGGCAGGGGGTGCAGAAGCAGAGAAGAAGTTTAGCCGAATGACAAGAGTAGCGGACCCCGTGATGGACTGGGAGTAACGCTAGGGAGAAAAGAATGTGCGCCATTCACTGAATCAAATCATGGGTGATGAACAATATAAATAATACGAAAAAACGAATTTCTAGAAAATAGACAGAGGCAGATAATGTTTAATAATAGAATACTATTAAATCCGTCCAGCTCCTTCGAAATATCCCTTAGAACTGTTCAAAGCATGTTTAAAAAAACTGTCCATAAATAAAACTATTAAAAATGCGAGCTGTTGGTGAGTGGAGATTATCTTTTATAATTTGTTTGCAAGCAAAAAGTCAAGATGTTAACCGGAAGAGAAGACAAATTAATCGATGGGCTGGGGCCGGGTTGGGGGAAGGGGGGTGCAAGGTCCGCCGCCACTGTCGATCCACCCCGATTCATCGACCACCAGGGAAGGGGCATACAAATTGATTGCCGATTGAAAAGACGATTCATTCAGAGCAGTCCCAACAATCGAAAGCATTTTTAGTTTTTGCAATTAATAAGACTGCTCGTCCAAGTGAAACAACCCTTTTAGTGATTCCTTGGAGTGTTGAGAAGGAGAGATTTTCACACAACTTTCAATACCCTCATCAAATTCTCCTGAATGATTTTTTTGATACCAGACCGAGTCCCTCTATACTTACGATCCGTCAACTCCTTTCCAGCTTGGCACTGTACCGCGTACTCCGTGTTTTTTGAAATTAAATTGCCCACTTAGCTGGCCGTTAATATATGGCTAGTGAACGAGACTTCTGTCTGTTTTCGGAACGAAATCATCCTGGCGGCCGACCCCTCCACTCAAGCTCGTCCTTGGGTGATTCACATATATATTTGCCACGGCGTTTTCGAAATTCATACCAATATATATTTCCTCCATATGAGTCCGCTGAGAGAGAATGGGGTACCAATCAAGTCGGTTATAGAGTGTGGGATCAGCGCCTCACCCGATTTTTGAGCCATATGACCACCGAGAGAGGAATCTCAGATACCTAGAGGAGCAGGCCATCGTTTCTATCAAATAGACAACTCGTCCTATCTCATAGGGGTGGTTCCCCTTCATGTCAGGAAAAACTATAACGGATGCCATCTTCATAGCTGAGCAAGTCATGTAGAAGTATCGAGAGAAACCTAGAAAATGCGATCGACCCCTTCCCGTAACCAATCCTCTGAATGAAAGATTCCAGACCTGGTCCACCTGTTCGACGACAAGTGCAATCCGCGCAGCTTGAACCAAGCATAAATGTCACAGATGGGGTACAGTCGCGATTAGCTCTGGGTCCACTGCTTTCTCCAATAACACTGGCTGACCATAAAACGAAATTCGAAGTCCAGCAGAAGCGATCATAGGGAACTCCATAGAAGAAGAGCCCCAAAGAAGGATGGCGGAAGGTGAACAAGAAGGAAGTGGAAGGGAAAAGGTAAATCAACGGCAGATGATGCTGTAGATAGAAGGAAGGGGAGACGCTAGACAAGAACAGCAAACCCTGCGTCTTTGAAATCAATTGATCTTGTCTGCAAGAAAATGGAATGATGATTGGCTTCAAATCAGGATAAGGCTGAAGGCCTTCCAAATTTTTGTGTGGGAAAGCGTTCCGTGGAATTTCGAATAAAGTATGTATAAAGTATCTTGGAATGAAAGCCAAATAGCTGCTTTTGAAAAAAAAGAATTAGGATTTTACTTCAGGCTTTCTGTTTACAAAAAAGCTTGAAAGATTCAGTAGAGCGTGGAAAGACTTCTGTTTTCTCAGTTAGAAAAATACGCACAAAATTGTATCCGAACTGGGGTTGGGAAGGATCAGTTCAGAAGGAAAAGAGGAATTATGCGCGTAGTGACTCCTCGCAAAGAAAAGTAACAAAAGCGAAGGGAGGCAAAAAAAAACTCTTCATGAGCTCAAACGTGAACCATTCGTGGAGATTTAGGCACAGAGAAAAGATAGTGGAAAGTTGTCTTTGCGTGTCGGAGCAAAATCTCCGGATCCCTTTGTTCAGGGAATGAATTAGAATTTGGATAGCGTTACTGTCACTAACCACTATTCATACTATTACTTATTACTTTATTTGGATTGCTTTCAGATGAATTTTATTCCGCAGCAATGATGATGTTGAGATGGATTGAACCAGGTGAGAAACGAAGGCAGGACTGTGAAGCGAACAGCCTCGTTTAGCTGAAAATGAGAGGGCAGAGGCCATGGGCTATGGTATAGATACGTACTGAGGGAAGGCTCACTTTCCAAGAAGAGCATTGAAAATTGAAGCTCAAGGTGAGCGACCACCCACGAGGAGGCTCGCGGAGGCGGTAGCAAGACTTGACTAAGAAAAACCTTCAAGAACGGGATTAACGGCGAAAGGAACCATAGATAGAAAGAAGTGACGACAACATATGGGAACAGTGGACCCTGTGTCTGAGCGGGATCAGTGCCAAGAAGAAGAAGAAGAGAATCAATGAATAAATGACTAATAACACGCAGTAAGCATCACTTGAAAAGGTTCCAGAAGGGAACGGCATGGGAAAGCATGTGATGTATGCATAAAAATGAAGAAAAGAATTTGTGAAAAATTATTGTGAAAATGGAAAGGAAGGAACGTAACGAGGTTATCACAACTGAGTTGGCTTGGAAGAAGTATTTGACGAGATTTAAGCTGTTGCAGTTGCGTAATAAGCCGACTATGATGAGCCAAAAGTGTTCAAAACCGCCCTTCACTATCGTCAGGAGTCATGGCTGGTTGTTTGAAACTCTTGAGGGATTCACTTGAGAATGGCGCAGGCTCCACAAGCCGTCAAACTCGTCCGTCTATGGGCGTGGCATACTGCCGATACAATCCTTGGGCACTTGAAGCCCCCTATCCAGGTCGTCTTCAGGTCCAACAGCGCCACACATTGCTTACGGGTGAACAGTAGATTCGTCCTAGAGATATATAAAAAATCGAACTAAAAAAAGGTGCCGAGATGTGACAAAAAACCCTCTTCAAATCAAAAACAAGCTCAGAGCAGAAGGTGTAGGGAGAGCTGCTGCTCATAGCAGTAGCCGCACAAGAAGAAAAGTCGGAGGCGGCCAACAAGAATACCGGCCTCTGCAATGGCCCGAACCAAAGATAGGGAGAAAGAGAGAATGTGTGTGCAAATACTGAACCAAATCATAAGTTAACGATTCGGAGAATACGAAAAAAGAAAACGAAACTTTAGAAAAATGGATTCGGTAGGGAAAAACAAATGAAATGGAGTGTTCGAAAAGTCTGAAAATTGAGATAGAAGCAGATAAATAATCAACAACGACATTTTATTCAGAAAAAACCGTCCACCTCTTCCAAAACCTCAGACTTATTGGAGGATGTAAAGAAAAGGATGCAAAGAAAAGGCTATTTGCTGAAGAATCATTAAACTAAGGAGTCATCAGCGAGTAATGATTAATTGCAATGTAAATCATCCTTTCCGAATTGCTTGGATACGAAAAATCAGGATTTTCAACATAAATAAAGACAAATTAATCGATGGACTAGGGGAACCAAGTCCGCGACCCCAGTCACTCCATCCGGCCATCGACCCAAGGCATTCAAATTGATTGTTGATTAACAGGACCGCCACCGATGCTCAGTGGCGGTGGCGCAACCACACATTTAGTTTTTAAAACCAATTGTAGTCCTCACTCAAACTTTACAACCCCTCTAGTGCATTCACGCAGCTGCTGAATAGAGAAGGGAATCCGGACCAGAAACGAATCAGGGTGGTTATGCAAAAAGCCTCTGTTTAGTTGAAGATGAGGCAGCAGCTTTCCCATCGTATGGGCACATACTGAGAAGGTTACCGGATCGGTAAGGCAATGAACTTCGAGGATCAAGAGGAGCGATAACGAGGAGCCGCGCCGCAAGTCGTGGAAGGTCGTGATCCACAATGAGGAGGAATAAGCTAGATAAATTCCAGACAGTGACACGATGGAATCCTAGAACAGTTCGACTGGAATATGGTCGATGAAAATTTTATGTCCTTGCCCAGAGGGTCCAATTGGAGGGCCGTCGCAATCGGGACAAAGAGCACCATATCTCCGCTGATCAAGGGTAATTTCCAGAGTATAGCCGTTTTTATTCAGAATATCCGCCATCTTGTCTGGATCAGTTCCATTGATCAGCTTGCCAGCCATAACTGACTGGGATCTCTGAGCTCGAATGCGATCAGTTTCGCATGAAGGACATCATATTGGGGCATGTTTTGTACTCCGTAGAGTCTGGACTCCCCACAACTGATCCTGATCCTTTAACAAAAGTTTTACCTATTACCTTCTTTTACTTGAAATCTAGAATACAGAGAAACATAGTGGTGAGGGATTCAGCAATTTGGAAAAGAACTTTCAAAATGCGAATTTTTCATGTGAAAAAATCCATTTAAAATGTACAGGATGAAAGATAATTTATCTCTCATTTATAGGCAATTCGAGAAGATATGGAGAAAGTACTCGGAAAGGCTCTAAATACGTCAGGAATGTGATGAAAAAACGACTATATCAGCACTGTGAAAAATGGCTATTAGAGCCAAGCGCCAAGCCACCAAAGTTGAGAAATTCAGGGGTGAGAAACACAGAAGGGAGGCAATCCTCGTAAAAATATATCTGAAATAGGCAAGAAGCGGGGCAAAACTCCTTTAAAGTTATTGTAGCTATATGAACGATATCATTATGCGGCCAATATATAAAAATCATCATGTATTCTCCCCCAAAAGCCCTACCGGCAACTAGGTTTTTCTTCAGCTTGGCAAAAAACGTCTACAAATATAATGTCGGCAGTGAAAAGAAAAAAGTTGCATGAATAACATGAAATATTATGAAAGATAAGCAATAAATTGATTTTTTTGGGCCTGGTTCGGAAGGAGGCCGCACATCAAACCGCCCCGCTCACTTATTTTTCCCGCCTTTATCGACCACCCACACCGCACCTCGTCGAGCACCTTTGCCCAGCCATACATTAACTGATAGTCAAAAATAAGAATTCATTACTAACAGCAAAGATAAGCCCAACCCATAAGGGATAGGTGAAAGTTATCAATTATTCAATAGTTCAACTCCTTGTCATTTATGGATACACCAATTGTAGATTGTGATCGCATTAGAGCTCAAGAACCCTAATCGGCTGGCATGGATGCCAAGCTGATCAATGGATCTGATCCAGACAAAATGGAGGAAATTTTGAATAGAAAAGGCTATACTTTGGAAACTACAGTTGGTCAAACGAAATATGGTGGTCTTTGTCCCGTATGGAACGACCGTGCAACTGGACCAGCTGGGCAAGGACATGAAGTTGAAATCGACCATATTCCACACGAACTGTTCGACGACAAACTCTAGGTGATCACTATAGAAAACTCGGCTGAAAACCCATCGAAAGCCGTCTCTGCAAAACGTTAGGTTCCGGCGAGATTCGAACTCGCGTTACTGGATTCAAAGTCCAGG